>JABUQX010000942.1:32500-51896 GCA_015478945.1 Trachelipus rathkii
CTAATTGGTATTGCCACTGATGGTGCACCATCAATGGTGGGAACTCAAAAAGGACTTGTTGCTTTGATTAAAAAGGAACTGGAAGAGAGGCACGTTGATAATAACTTAATTGTATTTCATTATTTGTATTTTCATTAGGCTATCAGTATTCTCCACAACAAAATTTGTGTACCAGATTTGAAAGAAGTAATAATGTCCTTTGAATAATAGCATCTGTTAATATCTGGATAAAGATCTTATGATGTATGATGAAATGATAATATGTTCATAAAGAGAGTAAAGGTCTAAATAACAGGCAGTTTAAAGAGTTTTTATTAGATCTTGAAAGCATGTTATGGAAATTTGCTATATTATTGTGAAGTTCGTTGGCTGTCAAAAGTTTCTATGCTCAAAAGATTTTATGAACTCAGAAATGAAATCATGATATTCATGGACATGAAAAATATGCCCATCCATGAGCTGGAGAAGGAAGAATGGTTGTGTGATTTGGCATTTCTTGTGGACATCACTCAGCATTTGAATAATTTAAACGTAAAATTACAGGGACCAGATTTATTGATTACTTCGCTTTATACATCAATTAAATCTTTTCAGTCCATGTTACAACTGTGGATGGCGCAGCTAAAGAAAACTATTCTAACCCATTTTCCAACATTACATGGAAGAAAACCAGTTTCAACAGTGGCGTATTCCGAGGCCTGCTCACTTCTCTATGATGAATTTGAAAAAAGGTTTATTGATCTTAAAAAGTTTCAAATTGAGCTTCAGATATTCGACGCCCCATTTAACGTAAGGTCAGAAGATGCACCTGATTCATTACAACTAGAACTAATTAACTTGCAGTGCGATAATGCATTGAAAGCTAAATTTAACTGTGTGACTCCTCTTCAGTTTTATAGTCTTTATTTAACCGAGCAGGAGTTCCCACTGCTACGAAATCATGCGCTAAAAGTTGTTTCATTATTTGGCACAACATATAAATGCGAACAGTTCTTTTCAAAATTAAAATTGACAAAGAATCCCCTTCGTGCAAGATTAACTGACAGTAACATGTCAAATCAATTACGCCTTGCTAGCTCTACAGTGCCCTTCCAATATTTCACAGAACTGCTCTCGAAACAAATGCGACCTTCGCACTAGATATAAAAAAAATGCTTTATTTAGCATATAGAATATATATATAATATATATATCTATATATATAATGTTCAGATATACCATATAACCTACTGGATATTGATAGTAATGAATCTATATATCTATTGTATAATGGTGACTTCTAAAATATATAATATATATATATGAAGTATATATTAATATATTATAATAATATATATATATATATAATAATATATATTATATTAGTTGAATGGACGATTAATTCGGAATTGGCATCGGAATACGGAGGAATAACGTACGACCTTAGTGATTTTTCAGGATCGTATCGATCGGCTATATCGGCAATATTATACGCATTAATCAGGTTGTATACAATCATGAAATATAATATTTTATTCAGATCTTATGAATATTTTCAAAGACTAATATTTCGAAGTCTGCCGTATGATTTTTAATTTCAGTTCTTGCTTCCTGAATTATATTTAATTAAAGAAAACTGTTACGTAGAAGCCTAATATTATATCATGTTAGGATTGTCAATGACATGAGGCTAGAACAATATTTGAGCAATTGTTTCTAGTTAGTCAATGTATTATGTAATATAGGTTATTTTGATAATATATATATACCGTGAATCATCGTAAGTAGTAGCTCAGTGAAATATATTGCCTTGTAGGCTTGTAATAATAATTGGATATATTGAATTATAGAATAGCTATATCCTTCGAGGTGTCACCTTATTACCACGTATACCTCACACATAATCTAATATAAGTGAATTGTCTTCAAAATGTTATGGAAGGAATTCAATATCCTGCTAATATAAAATCCTTGTATATATAAGGGATAACGCGCACCTAATATGAACTTGCAGGAGAATTATCACAAGCAGGATTCAGAGAATTACCTTTTGACTTTTTACACATCTTTTGATCATCTTCCAATAGATGCCATATTTTGAGAAAGTAGAAGTTAAAAAATATATCCATAGCTAAAACAAATCAGTTACAGGTTCCATTTAATCAACTCGCCACAAGTATTTACACCAATATGTAAGATATATCATAATACATATGATTATGAGTATTTACACACAGACACTAGATTAGTATCATAATATACAAACCATGATGTAATAGCCTAGTAATACATTAGGCTTTCATATAAAAACTTTCGAACATAAAAGACGGCTTCTTCAGTTTCATATTGCAAGTGATATTCAAAACTTGCTATGCTTAGAAAAAATGGTAAAGTTTCTTTGATATAAATTGCTAAAAAATCCTTAAAAATTTTGTGGATTGTACAAAATTTATTTTGAGCCATACAACATGGATATATCACGATGCATTTCTGACCAATATTCCCATATTATTATGATATTATGATTTGCCACTTTTTTTTTTGAAAAGAGTCAGAAAAATAAAAAATCTATTTGAGGGACTTGGGTCTACAGTTATCACGCATGGACAAAATTCTAGTATAAGAGAACTAGAATTCTATGGAGCATACGTTACTGATAAGAAATTTCTTTGTTGCTGCTGCCTATCTTGATCCACGCTTAAAATTACATTCTCTTGAGGATGAATTATAAATAATAAATATAAAAGTAAAAAAATTTAATTAAGCAATGGATGTGCGAAGATACATGTTGTATAAGGAAAGGAAAACAGTTTCCACTTCACTTTAAACCAATTTTCAGATTTTTTTCATTTACAACCAACCTGGAGCGAGAAAAAAGTGATACTGGAGGAGAATAGTTTGAACTTCAGTCTTTGAAGAGGTGGTTTTTCGGTGAATTTGAGAAGAAGTAAAGAGTGAGGGGACAGTTTTTTGTATTCTGGAAGTCAAAGAGGGATCATACAGCCATGATTCACTTTTAAAACCTTCCTGATTGATGCCGGAGCGGACAGGTGAAAGAGAATGAGTAGACTTTGATCATACACAGTACATTTATCAAAAATTAATGAGCGACAAAGAAAACACACCATTATCCGCTAAGATTGTACCCAATGTAGTATGGACCCACACACAACAAGGGATAACAACTGCCAGAGAGAGGAGAAGCGTACACGAGCCGGATTCATGAGGGAACACAACTCAGTGGAGAACTGATTATGATATAGAAAAGTGTTCAGAACAGTCCCCCTTACAATGGTGTACATAACGTGAGTATAAGACAGAGCGGAGCGCATACGCAGACCAATCATCATGCGCGTCTGGCTATCCTTCTCTAGATAGATATAGTTCAAGCTCGGTGCCCATTTTTTCTCTGGAATAGTGTAATAGACTCTTCAGTATTGGTTGAGGAGAGTGCGATTAAGGTATTCTCACCTAATAAAAATTCGTATGCCACTCAGAATACGGGAGAGTGATGAAAGAGACCACGTGAGAGATAATGGTGGTAGCAAGTGATAGATAATTGTTTGTGGACATCAGCCCATATAGAGAAGCAAACCGATACCTACGATGATTCTCCAGAAGTTGAGAGAATGGGTAACTATATACATAAACTTAATGTTATCGAAAGAGATATAGTTATAGAAAGTAACATTGAATTTGCACTGCATAAGATTTTTTATCTTAATGAGATAACAATATTAGAAGGAGTGAGGAATTCTTACTATATTTTTTCATCGAGATAAAGCAAAATAAGAGATAAGAAGAGTTCTCATATATATGAGCGCGTAAAAGAGGTATATTGTTTGATCTCAAAAAATAAAATACTCCATTATATTTTCTGAGTGCTTTAATATTTCATAGACGTGCAAAAGGTTAGTTCTGAGGGAACTTTAAACTGAGTGATGTTCTATTGAGGCGAAGGAATGTTATAGTGAATCCTTACTAGAGAAGTTTCTTGACTGCCGATTCAATTAAGCATATATTTTCTCAGGTTTATGTTATAATTATAGACTTCGTAAGATAATAAGTGTAATAGATTAAGCTCGAGAATCAATAGGGTTGGATGAGAAAAAAATAGGAAAGTAAATTATACATAATAAAGTTGAAGCTCCACTGTCTATTAATGAATGAGCATAGGTAAAGATTGTATTGGTAAATATTATGTAGATAGAATAACATAAAAGGCATCAACTTTTGCGAAATGTAGAAAGATATATATGTAAATATATATATATATATCTCAACTAATGGAATTTGCAGGAAATTATTAGTGAAACCGTGGGGCAGAATAACGTTGGCTCAAGTTGATATGAGATATTGGAATTAGGTATAAGAATAGATAGTAATGGAAGAGTAAAACATCAATTATTAGTGGATGGAATGAAGATGTTGAATATAAATGAAGACATAGGTGGTGTGACACAGTAAGTAACAATATATAAATGAGTGGTAGCAGATAGGTGAAGCATTGATGCGGCAGACGAAACTCCAGCCAAGAGTACGGAGCCATGTGATTAAATAGTATGCTGAGTATACGCAAGGACAACTTCAGACTATATCGTGCGAGCGCGGACAGCGAGTCGAGATAATGTCGGCGGCATGAGTTGATTGAGCGTTCAAACGAGATAGTATGAGTAAAGTAGAGTATGTGCGAAACGAAGTAAAATTACGCTTGAAGAAGTAAAAAATACGATGAACGGAAGCAAACTTTTCAAGATATGATGAGGCAGAACAAACGTTGAGTAGAGAACATTCGACACTGAACAGACATGGCGTGTGTAGCTTAATGGTGGTGGTAACTATCAGAGTGCTTCTACAACTAAGGACAATGAAGAGGAGTGTATCTAGATGTATACTCTTGCAGGTTACATAGACAGCTCGAGCATCCAGATTGGGTATATGAGAGAGTGAACTAGTGTGATCTATATTAGTGCGAGAAAAACTCTCTAGAGACGTATAGAAGACAAAGATTGAACAATGAAGCGAGGAGGCTGTGTCTGTGAATTACCTCGTAGGTGGGATGAGGAGAGAGTAAAATGGAACCGATGGAATATTCTGATACACGACGAGAGTAGATCTATGAGGACGCTTATATATCGAAAAAGGGATAGAAAAGAAACACGCTGTCTAACGTTGAACGCACTGGCTTGCAAAATAGAGGTCGTTAAAATAGTTGCGGGATTGATTTTAAACGTATAACAGTGAGAGACAGGAGATGGAAGAAAGTTGTAAATTAAACTAGAGAACTTACAAAAAATCTCACGTTGGTAGTGTTTACTTGATAGAAGGAGTTGAATTAATTGAGCTTGCATAGGATATTTGCATAAGTCATCATTTACCTAGAATCGCACGTTTAGTAAAGAGTGGCAAGTTAGTGTTTTGTGTTACACCACACTCTAATATTATGAGTAAAAGGATAGAACGATTAAATCAGGTAGAAGTGTAGAAGAAAGTCTATAGTTGATTAATAGCTTGTTTCATGCGCTCACTTTTTGGGTATAGACATTATCACGATATATAATGGATGTCTAGAGAATAAATAAAAAGACAATTTTAAGAAGAGTGATAGATCATTTATAACATTTGGCCGAGAGCAGAGGCAATTTCATGGTTTATCAAGGTGAATGGGTCAGGGTTAATGTTACGTAGCTAGCTCTTATTCGCACCTGTTGTATAGACTATAAGAGATGAGTTAGTTAGAGAAGTGTTATGAAGAGATGGTATATAAACAACAGAGACAGAAGAAACATAGGTAATATAGACCTTCATATAGGACGTAATTAAGAGAGAGCATTTGACTCTGATAATATCATAAGAGTCAGATTGTTTGCAGGGTAGGTCATCGTCTTCTCGGATAGAATAAACCTCGGTGCCTTCTTACAGGTGAGGGTCAGAGAACGACCAGTTCTGAAAATGTAATAACAACACTCTCAAATAATAGCTCATGCGAGACACTAAGCCGAGATATCTTATATACATCGCTCGCGAATTGACTGTGTTTAACTCGTGTAGACGAACTCTTACGGTTTGAACATGGGGACAGCGAGTGAGGCAGTCCGAGTGCAACGTGTCACGTGTCCTTTATTCTCACATCTTTCATAGGGCTTCACTTATGGAGGTCGTGATCAACATAAAGAATTGTTGACAGGTAGCTGATATGTGTATAATCTGGATTGTGGAGAAGAGACTACATCTCATGCGCTCGTAAGATAACGACGACAAAGAGATAATATATAGGAGTTGCTCTCAGAATTTTGGACGACGCGTGGATGGCAATTGGCTGAGTAGTAATAGCGGATAATATATGAGGCTGACTTATACCCTTGGCTGAAAAGTATTTTAGAACAGAAAATTTGGAGGGAATAGATAGGGATTATAGGTTATGAGAGCAACATAAACGGAAAAAATAGACTCAATGATATAATTGAGTAAAGCCGGTTCAAGACTAGAGGACGTAACAGTAGAAGTGTCAACTTGTAGAGAGTCAATTCACTATGATCGCTGATCTGACTGGTGCCAGACTTAGATAGAGATTGGACTCTCAGCAGTTGTGTGAGATGGTTAAATACTCTACGTCGAGGCTGAGACGTCGTATATTTTGATCTTAGCGAGGAATGGTGCAACAGGAAAGTGACGTCAGAGCGTAATGTTGCAGCAAATAGCGAGGAAGCAGGTTTGGAAAAAACAAATGAGGCGTTTGTATCAATTGTAGAATAGTGCGTAGTGATGGATTCTTAAAAGTCAGAAACAAAATATAACCATATATGTATAATTGAGTACCTGATGGAAGTACCTCACTTTGATATGAGTGGATCAGCAAAATGGGGTTCATTACAACAAGGGAGGAAAAAAAAGGGATTCGAAGCTGCTGAAATGAAGGATGTTTGAGGACGATAGTAGAAAAGACTCGAGGAGAGATAGATGTGAGAAACGAGGGGGTTAGGGAAGAAGTTGGTTCGTGGTGAATGCTCGAACAGGATTTATATTCGACGGAAACTGAGAAAGGTTGGGACAATATAAAGAATGGGTGGGCGGCAGTTAGAAGTGGGAGCTTAGGTGGGGGTGGAGGTTGGAGGTGGCAGAGTCGAAAGTGGAGGTGGAGGTGAGTGGAGGTGGAGGTGGAGGGTGGAGGTGGGAGTGGGAGAGTTGATGAGAGAAGTTTAAGGCCGAGAGGAAGACCGAGGGGAATGATAGAAGTAAATTTGCGTGGAGAGAGCCCTGTGAGAAGATATGGACTGCCCGCGATGCGCCAGTTGATGGAGGATGGTGTACTTCTTGGAAGGACTGCGTGGATAATCGATGGCTGTCTCCAGCTGGGACAAGGCCGGCCGTAGGCCTGTCCTGGATTATGAAACTATGGAAGTGATTTGATAATAAATCCTACATTTCTCAATTTAAAATAGTTCGAGATAGGTATTGGGGATAGTAATGATTGGTTAGTGGTGACATTTAGAGAGTGTGAGTCCCTCTCGATTTACCGCACCTACTGTGATTAACAATTATATTTAAATAATAGATATGTAGCTTAATAATATACTACGGAGTATAATATTAATATTATATTATATATATTATTTATATTATTATATTTTAATATATACTATATATATATATATATAATATATTAGTATATATATTTATATATAATATATATATATATTATATTATATGAAATTATATAGATATATATTATATATAATATATTAATATAATATATTAATATATATATATAATATAAAGGACAAAGTTATCATGTAATGCCCTAACATACGGTAGAAACGGGAGCTCGGATTTCAAAAAAAATAAATTTCAACAGGTAGCCTCATATGATACATAATAATAGTGATGTGTGTATGGAGTGCTGAAATGTAAATTTTTTTTATTAGATTATTATTATTTACCTAGTTTCTAGGGGCCTGGAAATTTATTGGTTAGGTTATAGGAAAATTGGATTGGATTAGGTTTAAGGTTGTTTAGGTTTCAGTTGGGTAGGTAAGGTTAGGTTCTAGGATGTAGGTTAGGTTACGTTATAAGGTTTAGGTTAGGTATAGCGTTAGGTTAGGTTAGGTTAGGTCTAGGTTACGGTGTAGGTTAGGTAGGTCAGAGTCATGGGAAACCAAAAGTGTTCATTTCGACCCCTTAAAACATTTCATATTCTAGTGTCATATATTAGGGCTTACGCTCGTGAAATTTTTTTTGGATCTCGGGAGTCCGATTCGTGTAGGAGCGATTGAAAGATAACTTATTACCTATATATATATTAAGTATATAATGATATATATTAATACTATATATAGCTTAATAATTATTAAATATTATAATATATTATATATATATATTATTATAATTATTAATAATTATATATATTATATTTTTATTATTATATATTATATTATATATATATTAATTATATAATATATTATTAATTATATATATATAATATATATATTTATTATATATATATATATTATTAATTAACTTATACTAATATATAATAATATATTATATATATATTATATATATATATATAATATATATATAATAAGTGATAAAATATTATATTAATATTTAGTGATTATTAATATATAGGCTTAGTTTCAAATTTTTCGATATCTGAGCTCTCGTGTATCTTCATATTTTATGAAATCATCTCGATGTAATACGTACTCTCAGTGTATATATCGAAAATACCTTGTGTGATATTCTCGAGAGAGAAGTTAATACTCAAACACTTAAATAAAAGCTTACTTCTCAATTTACGGCGTGATTTTACTACTTTCGATATAAGTCGGACTTTATTCTCTCTGGATGTGCAGAACATTATTCTCAAAGCATAGTATAGATTATTATTTATTTTAAGTGATCGTGTGTATAAAATATATTCCCCATCACTAAATAAATTTATGTATTTAATATACATATATTTATAAAGATAATAGGGTAACTTTACAAGAAGCTTCATACAGTATTATTTTTCCTTTGTGCATATATATATTTAGTACGTATTGGTTCTCAAGGTATAAATTATATTTCAAAATTTTTAAATAGAAAAATAGATTCATATTTAAATTTTTTTATTTTATTATGACTCGAAAAGATTCAAACTAATCTTAGAGGCCAAGTTTAATCAGTAATACTAATTCAGCAGAAATAGCAGAAAATTTTAGAAGAGATTAATATATATATATATATATTATATATTATATTATATATTAATAATTATTATTTAATAATAATATAATAAATTATTAAATTATATATTAATATATTAATTTAATATATATATTTAATATATATTATATATATATTAATTATATATTTAATATATTTAATATTTAAATATATAATATATTATATATTATATATTATAGTATTCATATATTTTATATTTATACAATAACTTATTTTATTTTTAAATTAAATATTTTATTTTGATATTTAATAATTTTATTATAAATATTAATATTATTTATATAAATATTTATTATAATTAACAGGTGAAATAAAAAGTAAAAGGGTTTAGACCGACAATTGACAGTTGTGTATTACCTATATTTTTGATGGAATTAGTGACATTTACGTGAACCAAATAAAAATCTTGAAATAGCACCTCAATAACGTTCTCCAATATGCGTGTGAGGTAGTATTAGTCCTCGGCTCTAATAGACAAGCCCAATGTCCTATAATGCCATTTTGCCTAATGCCTCAATGTACCGAGGGCCAGTGCCCATGCCTCCAGTTAGTCCATGCCCATGCTCCATTGACTCCATAGTGATACCTATATCATTATGTGCAATATACCGAAATTGAAAAATAATAAAATAATAATATGTAACTCTAAATATATAATATATATATAATATAATAATCGGCTTTATTTCAATCAGTATATTCTCTATAAATATATACGTTAGTCACTTTTTTGTATTAGAATAATGTATAGGTTTCTCTTACGATCCTAGATATAATAATTGGTAACTACCTAATATACTTATTAAATAATAAACTGCTAAATCCTATACTTTTATGATATAGAATGGAGGGTGCAGTGATATATTATATACCTATTATATAATTGCACCTTCGTCCGGTTCCTTTTACGAATCATTTTTAACGTGATAATCATATATACATATAGCCTATTTATAGTGAATATTATATCTTCGTTATATTAAGTATGATATCGATCGAAGCCAGTTGATAGGGGGCTCGAGGCTCGAGCCCCTACAAAGGAGTTTACCTTTTTAGGGGGCTCAGCCGATGGGGACGGAGGGGGGGATGTTTCAATACCCCGGAGGGATGGTCGGAGGAACCCCGCGACACCCAAAGACACAAAGAGCCGGGGTTCCTGGGAGACCATCACCATGAGGGGGATTAGTCCCTCCCGTTAGACCACCCCTAGGAGAGCGAGAGACCCAGACTCCTGAAATACATCGGGGTGGTCTACCCGTGACAGGTGATATTCGTTAGTTTTAGAGACACGCCCCTAAGCAAGTCTTTTTTTTCAGTGCCATGCATATGCAACAATGTGTATGCCTTACTGTAGGTGCTGTCTTCTCTAGTTTACATGATGTCCAGCTTTAGGGGACACTAACTTATATAATATATTAATAGTATACTATATATATAATCTATATATAGGTTATTATTTATAATTATAATTATGATATAATTATTATATGATCCCATTCAAACGTCTGCTTATGTAGCATAAGAAAATGTAATCTAAAAATTATGAAATAAAATATTATCTGCGCTCGAATATATATAATATGTATAATAAATATAAAATTATATATATATAATATCGGAATTCATATCTAGAATATCATATATATAACTTCAGATGTGACTATGAGTCGCTTTAGTTCTAGTAATAGATCCGCAGAATATAGCGAATACGCTCTAGAACTCTCGCGCAAATGAATTGACCTATATCACATAACAATAGTATTATAGTTAATAGGTATATAAGATCGCTATATATTATATAGATATATAATTAATATATATAATTTATATATTATTATATATTATATATATATATATAATATATATTATAATAAATATATGGTATAAATTTTACTTTTTACGGCTAGTCTCATAACTATAATTTATATTTAGATGTTAATATTTTTATCGATTATTTGTTGTGAGGTTATATTCTCGATTAAATCGTATATAACTACTCTGCCTACTCTTGTGTCATATATATATCGCAAAAATCTTTCTCTAAAAATCGATTGCATCACTTTATTTGTATAAATATCAAAGGTCATACTCCACCCCGGCCTTAATAGGCTTATATTATATATATATATATTTATTAGGGTGATTTTACTATCTACATAGGTAAGTGGTCATATATATATTACATACATATAGAATAGGGATACATAGGTAGACTAATATCATCTATCGACTATAAGCTAATTATATTATAAGCAGCATATAGGTAATATCGTTACCTCTCATAGCTATATATATTAGCCTGTTCAATAGTAATAATTTATTACCTATCAAGTAAGATCTAAGCTGTCTGATATTGGGATTTTTGGAAATTGAGTTGTATAGTTCAGTACAGAATATATTTGGTTGCGATGGACCATAAATGTCCAAATACTCATTTTTGGGATTATATGAGTTTTTTGGACCGGGCGTTTTTATTTCTACGTAACAGGATGCGAAACTATATTCACGGGCTCAGCATTGCCGCCCCGTGTCAGGAGTCTGAGTTCACGGGTCTTGCTCTGGGCCTCTTCTGTTGTTCGTCACGTGGGTCGGAACTAACCCCTCGGGTGTAGTCCTTAAAAGCAAGCAAAACAAACATACATGCAATTATGGTCTCCGGATACCCTCTCCGTCATCTCTTGCTCTATATTGTGGGTTATGTTCGACTATGTGAGTGTGGCCTTTTAACCGACCATCCCCTCCGGGGTTATGAAACGTCCCCCCTACGTCCCCCCCATCGGCTCGAGCCCCCTAAAAAGGTAAATACTTCCATCTTAGGGGGTTCGTTGACTCACTGTGCCGTAAAACTAGCTCTAACTTTTACTGATACTGTTTATTAGCTGAGAAAGATTTATATATATATATATAGATTATATAGATATATATATATTAAATTATATAATAATAAAATAAATAATAATACATATATAAATTCTAATATTAATATATATTTGCTTACTAATACCGTAGCTTTATATATAAATTTCAAATCTATTATATATATTATATATATATATTCTTTTTTGTTTTTTTTTTACAGGTATCACCACCGCTCACGGGCAAAGCCATTCGAGGAGGGGGTGTTAAAATAAAAAAAAAAATTTCAACTACGTTAAATTACGCAGATGAGCACAGACGGCGGCCTTAAAGTGAGGGAGATTAAATTGAGTAGGAAACACAGAAGAGGGAAGAGAATTCCACAGACAGAAAGTTAAACAGTCACTAACATTGATTTCTGCCCTTCCCTCCCACACCATTGTGGAAACACCAAAGCGGAAAAGGTGCAGGAGAAACTGGTGATTGTCATTCTTCGCATTAGCGATGCTACCCATAAATCTTCTCGTTGTTCTTAATATCAAACACATATTCTCACTACCCGCTCGACGACTATTCAGCACCCCTTGTGCTACTTGGACAGGCGGCTCATATAAAGGTATGAGGATCCACAGCAAAGGGTTGTGATCTAAGTGCCTTTCTCCAAGGCTCTTTATTCTCCTCAAGTAAGCAAAGCAGGCTGTTACCTATATTAGAGATTATTGAACACACAACATCGCGCCGCTCTAAAGTAGTAGTAAGGGTATCTAACGATATATTCTGTACACGTAGAAAGAAGAGGCGAGGACATTTATGATAGTCTTTTGCCTTTGTGACTTCTCGACCCCCTATCCAAAAGCGCGTGAAAAATGGAGCCCCCACCAAGAATATGAGAAAAGCCAGTGACTCCATTACAAGGGCGCGATGAGGGCCCATTGAGTGTTCTTTACTAACCTGGTTTCTATTCATTTCTGAAAGTAATCTCGTGACGAAGAGGAAAAGACAGAAAGTTTGTCTCTGACAGTGATACTTTCTAGAATACGTACACCAAGGCTCTTTGAGGCCGCCTTAGCAACCGTTGGTGATGTGAGGTTCCAAGACAATTTTTGTTTATGTTAAGGCAAGGATTGTTTATATTGTCGACCCAGGAAGACGAGAGGAACCGTTCGTAAGAGATAGGAAAGTTAGAAGGTGTCTTAGGAGAGGGAGAGTTTGAGAAGAAATTCAGAGATTTATTAAAGAATGAATGGTTCACAACGGATTAACAGACGACACTCCACCCGAGAAATTTACTATCACAAGCCGATCTCAGCGAGATACAGAAATCGGAATAGAGATTAATGACGATGGAAAAGGTCTAATATCTAGAAGTAAAAGAGGGAAATAGGCCAGAATGAAATAGAGCTGAAAGAAATGAATGGGGAGATCTCGAGAGAGTCTATCGAGCATAATGATATCAAGTGATAATTTAAGTAGTATGGAATGTGCATAGGTTGATGAGAAGTAATACTATTAATGAATAAGTAGAATATAATAATAGTAGGAAAGATAAGACGACTCCTGTAGGGAACACCACTTATTGTAACAGAAAAGGAAGGGTAAGAAATGTCGCCCTCCATCACGAAACAGCCGATATATTGAGCGATTGAAGAAAACTAAGAACTAATAAGGTAAGTATAAAAGGATATAGAGTAAGATAAAAACCCAATGGAGGGATAGAGCTTGGAGATATTTAGCTCAGTGTACGAGCGTGCCTAATTATCATCCAGTCAATGCTATATTATGATATGTCTAAGAGCGCCACCGCGCAAGTCTCTCCTCCAGTATAGTTCCTATAAGGGTACTCGGATAAAACTACATTAAATCGGTATATAATTAAAATAGGATAATAATGATATATCACCTCTCTCTCAGTATAGACCTCGATATAACGAGCCTCGAAACTATATATATAATTATAATATATATAATATAACTAGTACTGGCGATCGGATAAATTGAAAGAGAATGAGATTCCAGTAATTAGGTCTAAGATAGTGTAGAGTTAGAAGGTGTTTCAAGATCTTTTAGATAGACACATGATGTGTGAAGCGTACTATGGGCGATAGTTAGAAGGATCAGAGCGGGCTTCCTTTTTCGGAATAGGTTGGACATGTGCGTGCTTCCAACACTGGAGGAAAGTGCTAGTATTGAGATCATAGTAGATAATAATAGTATTGAACGAGGAGAGGGGCCAGCTCGGAAGCACACTCCCTTCAAAACTCGGGGATGAATGCCATCCAGCGGCCACCCGCCTTCCTAACGTTCGTAGATCTCAGGAGCCATGCACCCGATCAAATGTAATACATATAAGCAAAGGACTATATTATATTATGTAGCACACATGAAGAGAAGGAGAGAAGGTGGAGGTACGGAGGAATATGCTCACCGAATCTCTCCGTTAGGGTTGGAGCTCTAAGCATAGTGTATATATAAACATAGCTGACAAAGTAGAAGCCGAAGAGATTATGTAGTTACCTATTTTACATGATTGTGAGATATTATTATTAAGCAATCATATACCTATATTACATGATCGGATAATAAGTGAAGGGAGAAATGATCTAGATTTACAAAGTTGTTAGAGATGTTTTTTGGTGAGAGGCCAGAAAGATTTGTCAGAGGGAGAACCAAGGAGGTTAGGTTAGTGCTCTCACTTTTCTATATATATTATATGATTTTTGATGAAAGCTACCGTGCTTTGGCTACTGTCGAAGAGTATATCCCTGTGCAACGATTTCTAGCTGATATGATATAAATATATAAGCGAGTAGTGATAGGAGAACATAGTAAGAATTTTTTCCTAACCCCGTTAAAGCTCGCTCAATTAGTCTCTAGTGACTACTGAATGGCATGGAAACAAAGGAATTTATAACTAAAACTATGTAAATAAGAAGTCGATACATAAAAAGATTTTAGTTGTAGAAGAAGGGCATAACCTGCTCATCCCTATAGTCCAATACTCGAATTTACAGCTTCACCACTTACTTTAAGTGTAGCAGAAGCTCGAAATAGCTATTAGTCTATCAGAGTTCAAAGCAAGTCATTCCAATGATATAGTTAGCTGTAGAAAGCGTACGCTCATTTATAAAGTGAGTACCCCCAATCACTCCACCGAATCAATATAATGTGCTCCAGAAAAAAATATAACGTCAATATAAGGCAGGATGGAGCTGTTGGAGAAAAGTATTAAAATAGGGTGTGGTCAGATTTACCAATAGGAGCGAGGTAGTGTCTTCCCTGCTTTATTTCAATTTCTCGGTGAAATATAGGACTAAGAAATTGTATGTACAGGTCACTTTGTCAAAACAAATAGTTCTAAGTGGTAAGCGGTTCAGAGAACATCTTGGATGATATGGAAACTAGATAACCCTGAACATATGTCTGGATGGATTAGAGTATGAATAACATTTTTTTCGTAATTGATTTAGTTGGCTCTCTCGCCGAGTGTCTGCAGTTAAAGAATGATACTTCGAATGAGTCTGAGCACTACCTACCCACTAAATCTCAGGGTATGAAATGAGGGATCCAGCAAACCAATTCATGCTGAATGGATTCCCCATATATTTGACTAGGATTTAAATCAACCTTTCGTGGCCATGGTTAAAATGAAGATCTGTTCATGGTTCAGGAAACCATTGCTGAACTCTTCTGCAGTGTGCAACGTGTTGGGTGT
Source organism: Trachelipus rathkii (assembly GCA_015478945.1). Lineage (NCBI taxonomy): Eukaryota > Metazoa > Arthropoda > Malacostraca > Isopoda > Trachelipodidae > Trachelipus > Trachelipus rathkii. The sequence goes on from JABUQX010000942.1 coordinate 48,279, forward strand.
ACATTTGACATTCCTTCGTCTGTAGAATGTAGGGCACCTCACACTCTCTCTCGGATGAGAAGATGGTGTAATACTAGTTACTCTGAGGAAGTAGTTATCGAGGTGAGTCAAAAGAAAGGATGCTGAAATCATAGCGTCTTCTCAGCTTAGTGTGTAACAGTAGCGTAAAGCGTGACACCAACAATCTTATTGTTTCAATAGAAGTAAATAAAGATTTTATGAGAACCATACCATGTAGCTATGCAGTTAGTGAAGCCAGGATCGGAATTCCAACTGCAGTACGTGATGTGAGCAGGAGTATTCTCAAGTTGCCTTTACATAGCGCACACTAGCTACCACGTCTCTTCATAGACTGAAGAAACTTATGCCATAACTTTAATTAGTTTACGAAACATTAAAATGATGTGCAGTGTAGCGGTGGTCCACTTATGAAACATTATCTCTTTCATTCATAAGCCTCATATGCTGGCACGTCTCAACACATATAGAGTCAGTAATATATAAGAGCCATCTAGGCGAAGCAAATTATAGAGGGCGTCTAGTGATGGATAATTATTTCCAGCGAAGCACAAGAAGCATGTGATGTAGTTTATAGTCCTCGTGGCATTCGTTGGATGAATAAGTTTAAGCTTCTATGGCCCACAACAAAGCCTCTCGTCAAAATACTCCTCCCATGTTTCTAATCCAAATCTACACTACCTCCGTAGCGAGACAGCGCAAAAAAACGGAAAGAAAACAGCCACTGCTGAAGCACCACATAAGGGAGAAAATCGGAGATATAAGAACATATCAAAAAAATTAACACACACTAAATACTAACTTAAAAAAAATTTAAGTACAAAATTAAATAACACATGCCACGGTTACAAATGAAAGGTATAGATGTATATATAGCTTTCAACTGCCGGGGTAAACCTCTCCTCTCTAAGCGGGTGTATTCCACTTCAACTACACGTCGTGCGATAAAATCTAAAATTCTGTCCGGATAGTTAGTCTCACTAAGACCTTTACACAACTGAGAAATAAAATAAAAGAGTAACAGTTCTGAGATATTCCAAATGAGCTTATCCTCTTTAAAACGTCAAGTCGCTTGTAACCTTGCGGCTCTCAGCAAGACGAATAAGTATCAGCTCAACTAATAATATATATATATTATTTTCTGATTTCTCATTCTCTCTATATATATGAGTATATGACTGTACTCATATAGTATTGTATCTTAATACCAGGCTTTTGGACTATCACATAACTAATAAAATTAATGACTCTACCCTCTACTACTCATGTTCATTAATGACTAACCCATATCGTATACTTTAATTAATAGTTACTCAGATTTACGATGTGAGATCTCCCGTATATGTCTCTTATTAATTCATTTATTATTTATTACTTTAAATTTGTTCTTTGAGATTCAATCGTAAAGCTTAGTATTTCTCATTCCTCTTAATTAACTAGTATACTATACTCAGTCATACCACGCGGAAAATAAAGTTCTTCAAACCCTACTTCTACATTAACATGTTTTGGAACTAAAAACATTTCGCAACGATACCTGGTGATTACGCTTTTGTGTACTCGTACCATATAGTGTCATCAGTCTTTACGAAAATAAAAACTGAACATGCTAAATAGAAAACTCCTTGCAACTGCAATCTGTTTTTATATGGAACAAGTATATCAAGTACCAATATTCACTGTATCGGATTCATTTACTTATCTACACTTATGATAACAACATCCATATTATAGCAACATACCCGGTCACGAATATAATGCTCTTCGAAAAACCATACTGATCGATTGTGTGTCTGTACTGCAACCAAGCTAGACGGACGCACACACACTAGATTCAGTTCCAACTGAAAACAATCAACAAGAAGACGAGCCTACACATACATATATCACATCTACAAAAACAAAGCTCAAAATATATATAGCCTCAATATTTGTATTAAAAGCATAATAGTACTCGTTCTAAAAAAACAGTTAAAAATAGATCACGCGTTTATAGTATTAATAAATATTTTGCATCATAAAGTAGCAATAAAATACTGCACTAGCATTTATTGCAAATATATAGCACCTAAAATTGGTGAAAACATGAGTCCAGTATCTTTTTACAAATTAATCGATTATATAACTTAATCTCGATTTAATTATCAATGTATCGTTAATTCCCAAAAAATATCGAGTGGACTTAGTTTTTATTTTTTTTGTCTGCTCAGGAAATATTAAAAATTAAGCTCATATATAATATATATATAATATATATAATATATATATATATTATTATATATAGTTATAGTTATTAGTATAATTAGTATACTTAATAGTATATATATAGAAGTAAGTCACAATCCTACTCTACTACGCTACTCTCATTGTGAGTATATTAATAATCACCATGAGACCATAGTATAATGTTTATTGCATATAAGCTGTTTAAATTGATAACGTAAAAAGTCAAACTTAATGAACACCATATGTATTTTAAGTAAATTCAAAGAATTCATTATTACGGGTGTGATAGAATATATTTTAATTACTTCCTTATATTCAACTACTACGTGCTATATAGAAGAGGGTAGTGAATTGATATATGTAAGATATAGTATATAGTAGTAATATATTTACTAGGAACAGAAATATAATAACATCTATATCGAAAGAAGAAATATTGGTCTACAATATTAGTCACTCTGATGAACACTTACAAAATGTCAGATAGATTTTATCTAATTCCTTTTCAAAGATCATGAGTCAATCTTTTAATCAGTAATTTTAAATAGTGAATTTGTGTTGAACTATATAAGATTTTTGCAAATGGTTTCACTGAAATACTTGTCATATATACACATCTTTTTTAATAAGTTATTTCAAACACGGCAGCAGTATTTCGATTATTTTATTTATATATATATATTTTTTTGTTTATTTTTTCTTTTTGCAAAAGTTTTAATTTTTTTTCCTTAAAGCTAAAAGTTACCAGAGAAAGTACCGAAAGTAAATTGTATTTACTTACTATATTATATTGACAAATGCATGAATCATATATCAAAGTATTAAATCGAAAACAAAGAAAGAAAAGTATAAAATGCCCTGTGGAATTTTTACTAAACGCTAAAAAGGATCTCGATGTAAACTAAATTTACTTTTGAGAAAAACCGCTTTGAGACTTTCCAAATTCATTTGTATATAATCTATCACTGTGAAATTTATATCATATGAAAGGTTAATTTCTTTCAAATAGATTGAAGTATCTGGTAAAATTCAATTTTTCGTCTGAGCTTCGATATTCGATATATCAGAAGCTATATCGATAATATCGAAGGATATTGGAAATGAATAGTCGAGAGTAGAGTAAAGTATCGAGATATTAGAGAGGAGAGAACCGAGATAGAGTAGAGAGGAACAATATTGTGACTAGATTGCTACATACTGTGTTTTTTTATGGGGTTATGTTTAATATATATACTCCTATATATAGATTAATACCATGAATATAACAACATAGATACACGCATATGAGTTAATCTCAGCTATAACTGATTAAGTAACCGCTTTACCCAAACTGTTTTAGTTATATAATAATGAAAATAAATTAATTTAAATACA
>JABUQX010000944.1:0-2500 GCA_015478945.1 Trachelipus rathkii
GGTAACACGCTCGGCATAACGCATTCGTTGAAGGACGGGATCTAATCCTGGTAGTGAAGATTCACTGCAAGGAGTCTATTTCTTATCTATACAAATGAACTGCGGTTTAATTGCAGTATTTACATCTATACAAATTATTCTCCGATCTAGAGTGGTCTCCTTACATGGTTCCTGTGTTACCTTTGCCGATGCGAGCGAGATTGCGTGGCTGAGGTATCTGTCCTGCTATAGGCGGTCCTTATTCCTATTGAATTGAGCACTCTTTCATAGGTTTAAGTCGCGAACTTTTTAGCTTGTCGTGGTTGAGTGGTAACACGCTCGGTATACCATTCGTGAGGACCCGGGATCTAATCCTGGTAAGTGAAGATTCACTCAAGGAGTTATTTTATCTATACAAATTGAACTGCGGTTTAATTGCATATGTACATCTATACAATTATACTCCGATTAGATGGTCTCCCTTACATGGTCCTGGTTACCTTTGACCGGTGCAAGCGGAAGAGCGTGGCTGAGTATTCGTCCACATAGCGGTCCTTATTCCTATTGAATAGAGCACTCTTTCATAGGTTTAAGGTCGCGGATCTTTTTATAGCTGTGTCGTGGTTGAGTGGTAACACGCTCGGCATACCATTCGTGAGGACCCGGGATCGTAATCCTGGTAAGGTGAAGATTCACGCAAGTGAGGAGTTATTTTATCTATACAAATTGAACTGCCGTTTAATTGCAGTATTTACATCTATACAAAATATATACTCCGATCTAGAGTGCTAGTGGTCCTCCTTACATGGGCTGTGTACCTTTGACCCGAGTGCAGCGGAGATGTCGTGGCTGAGGTATCCTGTCCTGGACTTAAGGCGTCCTTATTCCTATTAATAGAGCACTCTTCATAAGTTTAAGTCGCGTATCTTTTGCTTGTCGTGTGAGTGGTTGTACGCTTGGCATACCGTTCGCGAGGGACCGGGATCTAATCCTGGTAAGTGGAGAATCACTCAAGGAGTATTATCGTATACAAATTGAACTGCGGTTAATTGCAGTATTTATATCGATACAATTATACTCCTATCTAGAGTGGTCTCCTTTACATGGGTCCTGTTTACCTTTGACCCAGAGTGGCACGGGAGATCGCGTTGGCCTGATGGTATCTGTCTGACATAAAGGCCGGTCTTACTTCCTAATTTAATAGAGCAAGCACTCTTTCATAGGTTAAGTCGCCGTATTTCATTTTAGTTGTCGTGTGAGTGAACACGCTCGGCATACCATTCAGTGAGGACCGGGATCTAATCCTGGGTAAGTGAAGATCACTAAGGGAGTATTTTTACTTTAAAATTGAACTGCGTTAAGGCAGTATTTACATCTAATACAAATTATACTCCGATCTAGGTGTTCCTTAACATGCGGTCCTGTGCTTACCTTTTGAACGAGTGCAAGCGGAGATGCGTGGCTGAGGTATCGTCCTGCCATAAGCGGTCCTTATTCCTATTGAATAGGCACTCTTTCATAGTTAAGTCGCGTATCTTTTAACTTGTCGTGGTTGATGGTAAAACGCTCGCAACCATTCGTGAGGGACCCGGATCTACTGGTAAGTGAAGCATCACTCAAGGAGTTATTTTAATCTCAATACAAATTGAACTGCGGTTTAATGCAGTATTTACATCTATACAAATTACTCCGATCTAGAGTGATCTCCTTACATGGGTCCTGTGTTACCTTTGACCCGAGTGCAAGCGGATGCGTGGCTGAGGTTATCTGTCCTGACATAGGCGGTCCTTATTCCTATTGAATAGAGCACTCTTTCATAGGTTTAAGTCGCGTATTTTTTTAGCTTGTCGTGGTTGAGTGTAACACGCTCGGCATACCATTCGTGAGGAGCCGGGGATCTAATCCTGGTAAGTGAAGATTCACTCAAGGAGTTATTTTATTTATACAAATTGAACTGCGGTTTAAATGCAGTATTTACATCTATACAATTTATACTCCGATCTAGATGTCTCCTTACATGGTCCTGTTTTACCTTTGACCCGAGTGCAAGCGAAGATGCGTGGCTGAGGTATCTGTCCTGACATAGGCGGTCCTTGTAGTCTGTATGGAATAGGCACTCTTTCATAGGTTTAAGTTCGCGTATCTTTTTAGCTTGTCGTGGTTAAGTCGTAACTCGCTCGCTACCATTTATTGAGACCGGGATCTAATCCTGGTAAGTGAAGATTCAATCAAGGAGTTATTTTATCTATACAATTGAATTGTGCGGTTTTAATTGCAAGTATTTCATCTATACAAAATTTACTCCGATCTAGAGTGGGCTCCTTACATGGGTCCTGTGTTAACCTTTGACCCGAGTGCAAAGCGGGAGCGTGGCCTGAGGTATCTGTCTCTGACATTAGGCGGTCCTTATTCCGTTGAGTTGTAATAGAGCACTCTTTATAGTGTTTTAAGTCGCGTATCTTTTAGCTTGGCGTGGTTGAGTGGTAACACGCTCGGGTGATGATATTTCGTGAGAACCGGG
>JABUQX010000944.1:10000-15000 GCA_015478945.1 Trachelipus rathkii
TGTCGCGGGGTTTCTCCGCCCCTCTCCTCTACGGTATGGAAAACGTCCCCCCTGTTGTTCCCGTTCGGCCTCGAACCCCTACATTGCCGATTTAATACCTTTACGAATAAGATAATATATTATATATATAAGATACCGGGTGTAGATATTATATATATATATATTATATAATAATATATATATATATATATATATATTATGTCCCCCGCTCGAGCTCCCCTCCAAAAAAATAGCCCTATTTTTTTTCTTTTTTTTTTTTTTTTAAAAACATTTTTCGCACTAAAATGTTGCCAGGATTCCAACAATGTAATTTTTTATTATTTTATTATTGTATTATTTTATTATTTTATTATATTATTATTTTTATTATTATTATTATTATTATTATATTATTATATTATTATTATTATTTTATTATTATTATATCGACAAGCAGTAAAGAAATCTAAAAAATTATTAAATAAATGCAATGTATATAAATTAATATGCGCTAAGCTCAAAAACCTAATTATGGTCTTCTTCGTCTGTACTAAAGCTTTTCCTTTTTGCAACCCATAAGTGCTTGACGAGACTTTAAATATTTGTCGCAAGTTAAAATATATTTATCTCTGTTTTACAACCAATATTATGATAGTAATACCAACCTTACAAAATTAGGGGTTGGCGAAACAACAAAGAACCTATATATATATATATATATATATATATACTATATATATATATATATATATATATATATATATATATATATTATATATATATATATATATATATAAATTATACATTATACAAAATCAAAATATGGTAGAGTCTCAATAACACTAGGCAGTAAATTATTCTTTCCTGATTTTCAGTCTTAATAGCTCACTGCTTACTACTTATATAGAAAATTTGTTTAGTCTTTTAAATTTTAAATATTGATGGCTATATATTCACTTTTTAATCGATGGAATGTAGACTAACAACTCAAAATTTAGCATATAATCAATAAAGCTCAAGAGATTCTCCGAGCTTTAAAATGTCTTAAGACGGAAAAAATATTTTTTTCCTTTCTCGTGCTTCAATGTCAATATATTTCCTCGTAGATTATGTCTAACTTATGAGGACTGAACTTCATATGAGAGGATTCATATTCTTGAGGGGAATCGAATGAGCTTTTAGGTACTTCTTGTTTAATGTGATTGTCATGCGATTTTTAATCCATAGCTTTAGCTATATCGTAGAGGCATTTTACGCCTTCAGAGTCGAAAGTTTTAAAAGTAAAATAACTTTAGATGATAAAATAAAATGAGAGTTTAATCGCTTGAAGTTTTTAAATGATAAAAATCATATTTTTTTCTTAGGTGTTATTTTTTGAGGTGATTTCTTATTTCATAATTCCAGTTTGATTTGGCTTTCTTTTAAATTTTTTTAAAATTTTTATCTCAATACATTTTAACACATATTTATTTAAAATTATTTTTCATATTTATCTTACACATACATAATACACACACACACACACACACACACACACAGTATACTATATAATATATATATATATATTATATATATATATATAATATATATTATAATATATATATATATATATATATATATATATATATATATATATATATATCATAGCTGGGCATGCCGCAACGATTTTCGCTATTCGGCTATCGGCTCGCCGCACCTATCAATCTTATAGCCGTATCATAGCCGAAATTTTTTAAATAGTCGACAAGCCAACGAATCGCACTGCATTTTCGCGCTATCGTTTCGGCTTATGGAATTTTTTAAATTTAATTAAGTGAACCCAACTCCGTTCTCCCTGATGATCAAGTCACTTCGAAAGCGGGTTTTATATTGGTATGAAAAAGGCGTGGCATTGTAGTGATAAGTGTGTAATAATATTTTCAGTCTTAGTTCTATACTAATACGAATAAGATGTGTCAAAAGCTAAAAGAAGAAAAGTGCAACCTGTTTTAAACACGCAGTTTTATTCAAAATTCCTTTGTGATGTTCTTGTCATGTTATTATTTTATTAATTAGGTATTATTATTATTATGTTACTAAGTAATTAAGTAATAATTATTATAATTACTATTTTGATTAGTAGTTACTGTTACTAATAATTAAACTAGTAACAATATTAATATACAAATTAATAAATATATATATAATATATATATAATATATATATATTATATATATATATTATATATTAATATATATATATATATATATTAATATATAGATAATATATATAAATATATATAATATATATAATATATATTAATATAACTAAGTAATTAATTACTAGTAAAATATATATATAACAAATTAATAATATATATATATATTAATTAGATTTATTAATTTATCAGATACTGAAATTTAATTAAATAATTTGTATAAAGTATAAACATAAAATTATTAAAATAATTAAATACATGGATAAGTTTGTGACTAGGACCAGAGGTGTTTCTGGAGACAGTTCAGCCGCTGCCAGTAGTAGCTTAAGGAGCAGCTCTCCCATTTTAAATGAGAGCTGTGACATGGACAGCCAAAGATCTCTTACTGATCCTGTCACTGTAACCCTTGATTGTGAGGAGACGAGGGATCCTGGAAACCAAGGCCAAGAGGGCAACGAGGATGCCGTCAAAGAGTTGAAAAGCTATTTGCTCACTCTTGAGAGGTAAGAAACTCGCCTCCATGCTATAGTAAAGACTAAAGACTAAAGACTAAAGAGCATAGTAAAGAGTAAAGACTATAAAGTAACCAAATTAAATCTTTAAATAAAATCTAGTAAATTAACTTTTTTTGAATTTTTTCATGATTGAACATTTAAATATGAAATTACAATAGTCAAATTCAAAAAAATTAAAAACTTCTATTTATTTCAGTTTCTTCATCTTTGAAAAATTTTTGAGGACTGATGAGAAAGTTGATGGGGTGTCTCTTAGGAAGATTCACACTGGTGTTGCCAAGTGTAAACATCCTGCCTGCAAAGGGAAGAAGGGGCTTTCCTACAGCACCCAGACAAGGTCCCACCTCAAGCAGCATTACAAGCATGTAAGTTTAAATAATTATTAATTAAATAATTTAGATAAGATCACAACAACTAACTGGTGTTGCTAGTTAATTAGTTATCAAGATTTAAACACTCTTGTATAAAGTCTTGATACTTTATACAAATGTTATCAAAGAAAATTAAAAAATTTGTAATTAAAGTTTGTATTATTTTTATATACCAGATGCACAATGACCTTCTCCCTCACCTCTCTGCAGCCATTGAAGGGCTTAGCAAGCGCGGTCGCTCCAGTTCAAGGGAGAGTGAGTCTCGCAAGCGTCAGATGTCTCTGGATGAGAGCTTCAGGTCAAAGTTCAGCCAGCAGAGAGCAAGACAAGGTTACACCAGGTGAAAAAATTCAGAAACATAATATTAGTTATTTTAATTGAACTCAATTTTTTTTAAATAGGTATATGAGCGACTTAGCGTCTTCACGTTTTAAAAATATTTTTATTAAAAATTTAAAATATATTGATTTATTAACTTAATTACTTTTTCATCATTAGGTGGTTCATTCATTCAATGATGCCACTGGATTTAGCTGATGATCCTTACACGAAGGAGATGTTTTACCTCATTAATCCCGAGTTTCATCCCACCTCAAGGAGGACTTTGAGCAGGGATATTGAAAAGCTGATGCAAAAGGGGAAGACTCGACTGATAAACAACCTCTTCCACCAGAAGTGGGTGGCCACTACAGCCGACAGTTGGACCGCCCACAATAGGTCCTTCTTGGGAATGACAGTCCACTGGATTGACAGGGTCAACCTCAAAAGGTGCCATGCAACTTTGGCGGTCAGGGAGGTGAAGGTAAGAAAATTAAAAAGTTAAATTTTGTCATTTTATACCTTAGTCTCATAACCATAAGAACATATGAGGTGTAAATATTATTTAATTTACAGACTAAAACAATAAAATTATTGTCTTTAGGAAAGGCAAACTCACCAGTTACTGGGGAAACTAATCACAGAGATTCATCATGAGTTTAGCATCCACGGTAAGGTGAAGGCCACCACTACGGACAATGGCACCAACTACGTGGCAGCCTTCAACGCCTTTGGTGAGTCCAACCAGGACCAGGAGAACCTTCCTATGGACCCTGATTATCCTGACTTGGAGATTGTGGATCTCCAGGAGCTCCTGAGGGCTGAGGGTGACAACCCAAGTCTGCCGCCTCAACACCGCTGCAGGTACTTAGAATTCGCGAAAACTAGTGCTAAATGCTACTAATATATATTAATAATATTATTAAGTAATAAGTATTAACAAATAAAGATTTGTCATTTAAGATTTAACTAATAATCTTTGAATTTCTTGAATTAAATATCTTATTGTTTCAGTGCTCACACACTCAATCTGTTGGCGACAACAGATGTGAGTGATATACAGGGCTGGAGCAAGGGGGGCTCACAGTGGAGGAGGACCATAGCTAAGATCCAGGCCCTGTGGAACCTTCAGAACAGGGCCCCAGTGGTGGCCAACCAGATCAAGATTGTCGCCAAAAGAAAACTGAAGACTCCTGTGGTGACAAGGTAGTAGTAGTTACTATTAAAAAAAGAAATTTAGCGTAAGAAATTGTTGCCGATTAATTATAGACAAGTTCATTTTATAAGTTTTTGATATTTTATATAAAGTTATATTTATTTCTGCAGATGGAACTCCCTATATGATAGTGTGATGGTCCTTCTGGAGGTTTTAAGGGTCGAAAACCAAATGGATGCCATAAACACCATCCTCATCAAGCAGCCCAAGGGAGGTTCCCCTCTCACAGAGGTAGACGTCGAGGTAAATATAAAGTATTTTTAAAGTAGCAATTGCTCTTTTAATATTTTTATTTATAATTTAATAAATTTATTAAATTATAAATCTCCTCACAAACCCAAACCCCCTCCATTAATCCCTGTTCTGTACCTGTACCATCGCTCTTGCTTGCCCAACACTCATA
>JABUQX010000944.1:30000-35000 GCA_015478945.1 Trachelipus rathkii
TATATTATATACTATATTAATAATATATATATATTATATATATATATATATATATATATATATATATATATATATACTATATATATATAATATATATATATATATATATATATATATATATATATATATATATATATGCAAATTTCTTTGACAAATCGTGCAAAAAAAATGAAAAGTTGCACCCGACCCTCACCGCTTTTGAGGAAACTCGGTAAATAAATTCATTTGAGCAGAAATTTGCCTTCCTGGAAATTTGAGTTTCCAAATACTATTTGGGGAGAGGGCAACGCCGCCCCCAATTTTGGGGTTTTCGTCGAATCTTGCTTTATTCAAAGATCTATAATTTCAGTTCTACTTAATATAATATAAAACTTAGTGAATTTTAATGGGAAATTATAGCTCTATCAAAGCGCATGGAATCATAAAATCTGTCAAATTAAAATATAAAAAAAAAGTGCAGGGCGTTGAAATATAAATTTCTGCCACCCACACCCCTTTGTCGATCTACATTTAAAAAAAATAAATTAACTCTTTAGAGATTAAACATTGTTTTATGATATTATGAAATTAAAGGTTTGCTTATTTTCCTTGAAGTAACTGGCTTTTAAGCTTCGTTATAATGAAATTCTGTGAAAAAAAATTAAATAGTGGCAAAAAAGAATTCAATTTATATTGAGAAATACTTTTAATTAGAAATTTGATATAAAAATATTAAAATAAATGTATTACCATTATTATATGTCATGTTATTCAAAACAATAAAAACAATTGAGATAAAGAATTCATTTTTAATATAATGGATACTCAATACCCAGTCACTTCTCTATTTGAGTAACATAATTTTTATTTTAAAATATTGAGATTCATTCAGTTCATTCTTGTCAAAGGCATAATCATTTGTTCATCCCTTTTATTATGGTAGGTACTGAGTTTTTAAGAATGTTTTTTTTTCCTTTCAAAGCATACTTAATGATAAACATTTTTGTCCACACAAATCTTGTATTTCACATAAACCTTCTTTAAGATTACCATATCAATCCTTTTGGTTTATGCTCTGGAATTCCATCTTTCTTTCTAATTCTTAAGATTTCACTTTTTTCAGGACATATTTTGCTTATTTCATATGATATCTTCATAAAATTATACAACTTACTTTTAAATTATATTAAATATATATTATAATTTATATATAAATAATTATAAGTTAATAATTAAATTAATAATAATAAATTAAATATATAATATTAAATTAATATATTAATATTAATATAAAATAATTAATTGTATATTTAATTATAAATAATTTAATTATATAATATATTAATATTAAATTAAAAATATTAATTTAAATTTGTAAATTATGGTCTTTATTTTATATATAGTACTAACTATGTGTTATTTCATGAATTATAATATGACATATAAATATATATTATAATATGTATCTTTAATACCATACTTTATAGGTAAACAGGTAAATGACTACTATCATATTCTATATAATGGTGTTCGTTATATATATTGTAGTATATTGTATAGATATATATATATACGTATAATATATATATATATATATATATAGTATTCTATTATATTATAGTATATTATATATTTATTATATATATATATTATATATATATACATATATATATATATAAATATATATATATATATATATTATACCTATATTATATATATATATATATATTATATATACTGAGTTATATAATATAATATATATATATATATATTATAATATATATATATATAGTTATATTATATATATATATATATATATTATATTTATATATAAGGATATATATATATTATATAAATGTAAGTATATATATATATATATATATAGTATATAATATATTATAATACTGGTCTACGAACTGACACCAGTGTTTGAACAGAATTATTATGAATGAAGGGTACTTTATGAAATGTATAGGTTTAATTTACTAATGTACTCTCCCATTTACAGGCTTAGAAACTTTAAGCTATGTGTGAAGAAAAGAAAAATTTCGGAATTCTTCGCTCATGGTCTTGAAACACCTGCGTCCTTCACGTTTTAATATATATGATATAATAAATATTAGTATAATATATATATATATTATATATACTATATAGTTATATATAAAATATATATATACTATATATATTATATAATATATATATGGTATATATATATTATATACTATATATATATATTATATAAGAGTATATATATATATCATATAGAGATCTAGATCGGTAACTATATATATATATATTAATAAATATATATATAGATATATATATATAATAATAAAATAATAAAATTATATATATATAATATATTATATAATTAATATATATATATAATAAATATAATATATATATAATACTAATACAAATAATATATTATTAAAATATATAATATAATAAATAATAATATATTAAGATAATAAATATATTAAATAATATATAAATATATCTAAGAATATTATAATATAATAATAAATATAAATAATATATATATAATATATATAATATATATAAAAATATATAATATAATATATTTATATAATATTATATAATATATAATATATATAATAAATATTAATTTAATAATATAAATTATATATATATATATATATATATATAGTATATATATATATATATTATATATACATAATATATATATATACATACATATATATATATATAATATATAATATATTTATATATATATAATATATATATAATATAATATATATATATATATATATAATATATATATATATATATATATATGTAATGTAGTAATAATAAATAATTAAAATTTTACATGTATCCATCCCGCCGTTCCAAATTTAAAATTACATTTATAAACATCAAATTACATTTTAATATAAGACGACATATATGGAGCTTGGAAGAAACTGACTGACATATTCTATGAATAATTTTAATAAAGGTATGTTTATTAATGTTCATATTCATTTGCAAGTTTAATCCGCTAATATTAAAATGTGGAATGTACGAGTTCTTGGCTACATCTTACAGAGTACGTTTCTTCAATATTTTTTTGTGTGAACTTGTATTTTGATTAAAGTATTATGTTTGAATTAATTATTATTTCTTCGTGCGTGAAAAACACATAATGTAATTCATTAAGATTTACGATTTATAAGTAATTAATCTAAATACAACTTATCTAATAAGAAAAAGGAGACTATGAATCCAATTAGCATAAATATTGCTGTTAATATTTATTTTCTGATCCCTGATCCCTGATCCCTGATCCCTGATCCCTGATCCCTGATCCCTGATCCCTGATCCCTGATCCCTAATCCCTAATGCCTGATCCCTGATCCCTGATCCCTGATCCCTGATCCCTGATCCCTAATCCCTAATCCCTAATTCCTGATCCCTGATCCCTGATCCCTGATCCCTGATCCCTGATCCCTGATCCCTGATCCCTGATCCCTCATCCCTGATCCCTGATCCCTGATCCCTGATCCCTGATCCCTGATCCATGATCCCTGATCCCTGATCCCTAATTCCTGATCCCTGATCCCTAATCCCTGATCCCTGATCCCTGATCCCTGATCCCTGATCCCTAATCCCTGATCCCTGATCCCTGATCTTTTTATTTGAATCCTTATCAATCATAGTTTGGTTTAATATGTTTCATGATCCTGTTTCCATCTAAAACTGCTCAAAGCTTGTAACTGGAACGGAGAAATCTTTTCTTTTAATAAATTTCTTAACGAAAGTCTGAATTCTCTTGTTAACCTGCCATTAAGCTAGTAATAATTTGGAGTAATAGTTGCATATTAGGACGGTAGTAGATCAATTGTATTTTTGATATCTAATATCGAGTTTTCTTCTACCATGTATTTAGCAAATGTTTTCATAAACAAATAAAGAATCAAAGTCATCATGATTAGCTCGTTATTTTTTATGATTTATTTAAGCTCTGGAAGGCTTACTAAAGAATGAATAAAACTTTGTATTCATTCTTCATATTAAGGATTTGATAGCTTGCAAAAGCGACTCAAAATTGTTAAATGGTGACTTATTCCTATTCCTGTATTTTATATTTTTATTGGTAAGTTGTGTTTCACCAACTATGAAAGCTCTGCACTTTCTAGACAAGTTGAAATTTAGCTCGTAAGATATTTCAAATTGATTTCTTATTAACAATTTCAAATATATAGTAATTCATTAATATATTTATGAAACCCATTCTGTAAATTTGAATATAGTAATTTATAATAAACATAAATTTGGTCACTTACAATTCACCCTTTATGCCTGTATTTGCTTAAGACACAGAAAAGCCTTGCAAAGATATATATATATATATATATATATATTATATATAATATATTATATATTATATATATATGCACTATATATAATATATATATAAAGTATATATATATACATGTATATTATTATATATATATATCTATAAATATTTATATATATTAATAATAAATATATATATATATATCTATATATAATATATATATATAATATTATATATATATATATAATATATATATATATATAATATAAAATATTAAATTTATCATATATAATAATATATATATATATATATATATATATATAATATATATATATATATTATATATATATATATATATATATATATATATTATATATATATATATATATATATATATATAATTAATATATATTGTTTATATATATATATATATATATATATATATATATATATATATATATATATATATAATATATATTGTATATATATATATATATATATAATATATATATATATATATATATATATAATGTAAATAAAATATATATAATATATATATAAATATATATATATATATAAATATATCATATATATTATAATATATTAATAATATATATATATTATATATATTATAAATATATATAATATATAATAATATTCCAATAATAAAATTATATAATATATAATTATTATA
>JABUQX010000944.1:42500-63096 GCA_015478945.1 Trachelipus rathkii
GTAGAGAGAGAGAAGAGAGAGGGAAAGATGTAGTAAAATGTTCTCGCAGTCGCCCGTTGATATTATATATATATATATATATTAATATATATTATATATATATATATATTTAAATAATATATCTATATATAATATATATATTATATATATTATTATATATATATATATACTATAATATATATATATATTGACTAACGGGTAATTGGAAAATTAATAAACCCAACCAACTAAAATTGGAAGTTAGGTTTATGAAAACGAAAGTGAAAAAAATCAGATAAGCGAAAATTTCAGAGAGTCAACAGACTGATCGGAATGAACTAAATGAAGAAGTTAGAAAGTCTCCGTGATATAAGAAATAATCTTGGAAAAAACCACGATAAGGAAATCGTTGATCACTGGAAGTAATTCGCTTCGGTAACAGCTTACAATTTTTCTAAAGAATTTTAGGAGCGACTAATTTGAATTGTTATTATTGAGGAAATCAGTGTCGGGACCGAAACGTAATAATCTTGCTTCCTTGATGGTTCACTTGAAGATCGAATGTTTTTAAGTTGCCTGATTCCAACAGAGTGATAAACTGAATGAGACGTAACGGAGTCTAAAGTAATGACCAGAGTAGTAGGAGGGTCATTTCGGACACCGTAGCTCTGCCACCTTTTTGACCTTTTTCTGACCGCGACCTTTTGGCCTTGACCTTTTGGGCAACCTGAATTTTTGAGCCCCAAATTTTTGGGCCTTGACCTTTTTGGGCAAGCCCAATTTTTTACCTTAAATTGGTCTTCCAGGGTGCAATTTTTAGAACCCAAATTTTTTGAGAACCCAAATTTTTTTGAGAACCCAAATTTTTTTTTGAGAACCCAATTTTTTTGAGAATAATTTTTGGCAACCCTTCAAAGAAGGGTTCGCCAAAACGGTTGCGTTAGCAACCGTTGTACGTACCCCACCCTAATTTTTTGGCAACCCCTAATTTTTTGGGCAACCTAATTTTTTGCAACCTAAATTTTCGGGGTAAAAAACAACCCTATATTTTTGACCCTTCGCAGAAGGGTGCGCCAAACGTTGCGTAAGCAACCGTTGTACGACCCCACCTCGTAATTTGTTCGACCAACCCTTTGGTCTTCCTGGTCATTTTGCCCACGGTAAATTTTGATCTTCATTTAAGGCTTAGCCTTTTTGATGTCTTACGCTTGTTGACCATGATTTTGGACTTTACTTGCCATCTACCATCGGTCAATTTTGGCCCACGCCAAATTTTTTGGCCACGCGTGTCCCACCCGTCACATATTTCGTTCCTAACTTGAATCGCATGTATGGATTTTCTATAACTTGAGAACATCTACACACACACACACACACACACACACACACCACATCACACACACACACAACACACACACACAACACACACTTAATTTAATACACACATTCACTATGACACTTATACACACATTCACTATGACACTTACATTTACCCATATACACTGACAGCTACACTTAACACACACACACACACACACACACACACACACACACACACACACACACACACACATTCACACACACACAAACACTCTCACAGTTACACTTATACACACATTCGATTCGACACTTATCCCTATATACACTTACATTTCCCTATAGACACTTCATTACACTTATACCACGTACAACACAACTACCATCCCTTTGATCGCTCCATGGCGTCAATTTTTGACCCACGGTAATTTTTGTACTTCCTTTAGGGGACTTAGCCCTTTTTTGATGTCTCTAACCTAGTTTTGACCATCATTAATTTCGCCCTTCGACCTTGCCAGATACATGTGGTCAAGTTTTGACCCAGATAAACTGATGGCTGAGTCCAATCACCGTAAGAAGTATCTACTGATGTTCTATTATTGTTCTATGAGTATTCTATGAGTATTCTGTGAGTGCCAGGTGAGTGCCAGTGAGTGCCAAAGTGCCAAGTGAGTGCCAGTGAGTGCCAGGTGAGTGCCATGAGTGCCAAAGAGTGCCAAGTGAGTGCCACACTAGTGCCAGTGAGTGCACATGTAGTGCCACTGACGTGCCACTTTTCCAAAGCCTTTTTCTACCCTTCCCCTGAGCCCCCGAATAGCCCTAATATGGGTGTCACCCCTAGTTATAAAGGTATGAGGTTCGACTTGGTGTAATACTTATCAAGTTGCTAGAATCTCCTACCTATATTATCTTTGCTATCAACTTATAGCCTATAGTATATTACTTGCACACCATCACACAACACACACATACCTACACACATACACTATACACTTAATACACACATTCACTATCGAATAGCTTATCACACCTAGGACACTTAAAGCACTTACCTCCGTCCCATGAGACACTTTTACACCTTACACTCACACACCGAAGCAATTTTTGTTGCCTCTATCTTTGATGACTCATCTTTGATGGACGTCATAACATTGATAACAATCTAATTGATATCTCAATCTTTGATGATCTCATCTTTGTCTTCCCCTAAGTTTCATAAGCGTACCATCAGGGCGCGCATGCGCCCCCCCACGAAAGCTGACACCCGCACCCGCACTGCGTCCCGTCGCGTTTTCCGCCCGCGGCGTTTCGCCGCCGCCGCGATTGCGCCGCAGCGCAATATTTCCGCGTACCCGCCCCCCGCGTGCGCCCGCAGGCCGCAATATTCCCGCGCGAATGAAAAAATATATATACTATAAGTCATTCATTTTATTTCATACTTAAACATTCAAAATTTCTTTTCAAAATATATTATATTTCATACTAAACATTTTTATTAAAAACATTTTCGCGAACCTAAAACTGTAACTCATTACAGACCTATTATTTAACACATATAATTTTTAACAACAATTTTTTTTAGCTTAATACTTTTACTTATACTTTTAATTAAAATTTTTAAAAATTCGTATTAAGAAGAAACAATTCAGAGTGTCTGGATATATAACGTTTTATTTTTACTACAATTGTATGGAAAATATTTTATTAAAACAGTAAACCTTAACATCCTAAAGCAGTAATTAGCTATAATCTGACGGTTCCCTAACACAAAGGGATTAAGTAGCTTTTGTTTTACTGCTTTACTGGCTTTAAGCTTTCTGCTTTATACTTGCTTATTCAGCTGCTTTAACTGCTTTAACTCACATTATTTAACATTTACATAGCCTTAATAGCGTAAAAATCAGTAAATCAATGAGTGTTACCTAACACCTAAGGGATTAGTATACATTTGTTTTACTGCTTTACTGCTTTAACTTTCTGCTTTACTGCTTTAACTTTCTGCTTTCTGCTTTAACTTTCTGCTTTACTGTTTTAACTTTCTGCTTTAACGAACGCTTAACGTCATGTTTTTTTGACTGATTTAATCGTCATCATTTTACTTTCTTTAAAAACTCATAATTTTAACAATTACACACCTTAAAGCATAAATCAGTAAATCATAGGCTAACATACATACCTTTGCTTTTACACTTTTTGTTTTACACTGTTTTAACACTTTGCCTCATATGTTTAACTGCTTTAACTCATATATTTATTAACATTACATACCTGAAGCAGTAATCAGTAATTCAATAGAGTGTGACCTAAATCAAGGAGGATTAGTATGGCTTTTTTTTATACAAACTGTTTAACTGCTTTTAAACCATGTTTCTACTGCTTTAACTTTCTGCTTTACTGCTTTAACTCATTGTTTTACTGCTTTATAACTCATATGTTTACTGCTTTAACTCATATATTTTTAACATTTACGTTTTTTTTATTTCGTTTTAAAGATTTTTATTAATGTATTTTTATTATTTTATTATTTTTAATTTTTATTTTATTATTATAAATCTTAGTGTTTATTTACTCATTGCCTATTGTACGTTATTATTTTCTGAGAACACCACATACACATACACATCACACACACACACAGCACACACACACACACACACACACACACACACACACCACACACTTACACTTAGTAACACACATTCCATGAACTTCTACACACCATTCAACTATGACACTACATGTTCACCCCATATTACACTTACATTTACCATACACTTAATAACACGTGGTCGGTCACCACACACACCACACACATCACACACACACACACACTTACACTTATACACACATTCACTATGAACTTATACACAAAATACACTATGACACTTACATCTTACGCATTAGACACCTTACCCTTTACACTACAGCACACACACACACACAACAGATTTACTTACACTCACCACACACACAGATTTACTCACTCACACAGATTTACTTACACGCCCACACAGATTTACTTACACTCAACCAGATTTACTTACAACCATCACACAGTTTTACTTACACACACAGATTTCCTTACACTCACAGAATTTACTTACACTCACTACCAGAATTTACTTACAACACACCAACCACACTCCATTACACATTATAACTCAAACTTTATTAAAAATTTTAGTTTATACTTACTCATCTTCAAAATAACTTAAACTATTTCCAAAAGTTTCTTAAACTTCTATAATAAATCATCATTATCTTTGAACAAGAATTTATTATTAACTGTAATACTTTTTTGCTTTATAAACTTTTATACAAAATTTTAAATACTTTACCTAAAATTTTATGAAATTTTATTAAAAACATATATTTATCGTCCCCTTAAAGCAATAAATCAGTAGTCAGTAAGGCAGCCCTAGCACCCCTCTACCCAAGCTCTGCCACGTTTGTTCTACTTGCATACACTAGCTGTTTACAACTCATCTTAGCCATGTAATAACGTATAAAAATAAAAAATTAACGTTCTTCTCTGCTAACTAACCTGTTATTTTTATTTAAAACCTTTCTAAATTTATTTATAAAAAAATCAAAGCAAACCACTACATTTATATTCTCGCGCGAATTTCTCAGTTGCCTAGTACTTCCAAAAGGTTTATAACTAATTCGCATGTTTTCTTTATTATTATACTTATTTCTATGTACATTTGACAATCCATCACGAGAAAACACAACAATCCCCCACCACTTACAGATAGAACTGGACCCTCTCTCTGTAATTGTGTTGACACTATTGCCCTAAATTTAGCACTAATCTTTTTGTAGCCTGGGCGCGATTTACAGGCTAATTCCGAGGTCAAATACTATTCGAACTGACCTTTTTCGTAATATGTGGTGCATAACTACGTTAGGCCTAATTTAGACCTACAATTTCGATAAGCCTTTTCTGTATCATGCGATTTAAGCTAATACCAGGTCAAAAGGTAATTCAGTATAGACAAAGACCTCATGTTATTATTATTATTTATAATATATTTCAAACTGAAACATCCTGGATCGGTAGGATCCTTTAAGCAGGTAAGAGAGGAAATGTTTTCCTTACTTGTGATGGTCGAGTAACTCCTATCTGCTCTAATATGACCTCGTATGTATTGGTCGACGAATTATTTTTATCGTCCTTTTGAAAATTCATTTGTTTCTTTAAAACTTGTATTTGAGCATGATGTGTTTTCATATCTTTAGACCCTAACTCATTTAAAATCCATAGTCATTTTAGCTGTTAATCGTGCACAGTTATCGCTGATTTTGTATTAAAAGTGTTTTCATTTTCTTACTTAAGTGTTATTCATATCTTATAATAAATACTTACTTGAGGAATAATTATTATTTCATAGAATAGGATAATAATCTAATTCACCTAGATTTATAGTAGAATCACGTGAGCCAACACGCAAGAGCGCCGCAAGCGCGACCTCGGTGCGCGAACCGACGCTGATCCGCCCGGCGTAATATTACTGACGCGGCCGCGAAAATTTCCGCTTTAATGAATATGCCTGTTTAAACTTTCCATTCACATTAGTTTTGTTATTTCATATATAGCCGTTTTCCTATATTAGAGTTCGTCCATTTCTTTCTTATCTTGAATTATTTTTAATTTTATTTATAGAAAATTCCGTTTCACTGGTGAAGTTGTTGAAAAACATTTAGTTTTGAAAAAGAACATTTGTTTTGTAGAAAACACAGTTTGTTTTATTTATCCAAAAGTTATAATTCCTTGAGGGAAATAGAACAAATAGTCAGGGTGTGACGCTGGCTATGTTCCTCTTTGTGGTAGGCCTTTAAGATCTTATTACTTTATGGGATGTAAAACAAGTTTTCATGAGTAAAGCTATCAACCCACATACGAGAGAGTTAATGCTATAGAAGTTATCCCATTCCCTCCCTTTTCAAGGTATGCCTTTACGGTTTTAATCTTCTCTAGTATAGTTATGAAAAGTTGTTTAACCAAAATCATATTACTATATTACTATATTAGTTAAATATACATTGCGTGTACATGCATAATAAACTTCCCCTTCTTGTACAAACGTAATTTCTCTTTATGGATTTCCAGTATTGGTATTATATCATTATACTTCAAAATTACATCGAAGTATGTAAGTTCATACCTCTTCTATATCAGATGTTGTATGCATTCGGCAACCAACGAGAATATCTCCCTTGGTTTGTAATAAACACTGAAATACCAGGACTTTAAATAAACTAATGCGCGAACACATGTTATAAGGTTCGTAAATATACCTTGATGCAGTACACAAACTAATATTATACATAGTGCAATGGACGGTGTCCAAAAGATATCACCTCTAGGATTATGCCCTAAACCACTTGTGAAATACAAGCGCCATATTGTTGCGGTCGCGTAGTAATATACGCCGGCGCGTTCATGAGTCGGCTTCCGCACCGGGGTCGCGCTTGCGGGCGCTCTTGCGTTTTGCGTCTTCACCGTGATCTACTAAAATCTAGCTGAATTATCATTATACTATTCTAGTGAAGATAATAATATTCTATGTAAGTAATTTATTATAAATATGATACTACACTTAGTAAAACATAAAACACTTTAATACAAATCAGATAACCTGTGCACCGCTTAACAGCTTAAAATGACTATGATTTTAAAATGAGTTAGGGTCTAAAAGATAATAAAACACACCTTCAAATACAAGTTTAAAAAACAAAGTTAATTTTCAAAAAACGATAAAATAATTCTCGACAATCACATAACGAGCATATAGAGAAAGGATTACTCCGGACCAATCACAAGTAAGGAAAACATTTCCTCTTTACCTGCTTAAAGGATCTTACCGATCAGCCAGTTTTGCCTTCAAATCATATTTATAAAAAATCGATAATAGCATTGGTGAGACAAGGCGACAAGCGCATGACGCTGTTTAGCTTAAATCCTCATTGGGATCAAAAAAGGCTTATCCTAAATTTAGGCTAAATTTAGCCTCACGTAGTATTGCTACCACATTTTACAGAACAAGGTCAGTTTGAAATATAATTTGACCTGGAATTAGGCCTAAATCGCCGGCTACAATAAAGATTATCCTAAATTTAGCCTAAAAAGTAGTTATTTCAAACATTTTACTAGGAGAGGTCAGTTCGTAATCTGTAAGGGTGCGGTTGTTTGTTTTCTCGTGATGATTGCAGTGTAAAATGAAAAAATAATAATAATAAGAAATCCGAATTATTTAAAAAACTTGAATATTTTTAGTAAATCGCGGAGTTTTAATAATATAAATGTAATGTGAATAAATTGTTATTTTAATTAAGAACTTAAAAGATTTAATAAAATCATGTTATGTTGCAGCAAAGAACTTATTTTTAGTATTTTTATAACATATTACGCTAAGATGGAACAGTAGGTCAAAGAAACAAACCGGGCATAGCTGGTGTAGAGGGGTGCCTACGGGGCTGAACCTTACTGATTTACTGATTATTGCTTTAAGGTACGTAACATATGTTTTTAATAAAATTTGATAAAATTTTAGTAAAAGTTATTTTAAACTTGATAGTTTAAAATTTCGTAAACAAAATAAGTATTAACAGGTTAATAATAAACTTCTTTGTCAAAGATAATGGATTGATTTATTATAGAAGTTTAAGAAACTTTGAAATAATTTTAAGTTATATTGATGTTAATTAAAACATAATGTTTTAATAAATTATACGTTATTTGTTGTATGTGAGTGTGCGTGTGTGTGTGTAAGTATCTGTGTGTAGTGTAGAGTAATCTGTGTGTGTAGTAATCGTGGCTGTAAGTCAAATCTGTGTGTGACGTGTAAGTAAATAGTCTGTGTGAGTGTAAGTACATCTGTGTGGGGTGTAAGTATAATCTGTTGTGTAAGTAAATCTGTGTGTGGTGAGTGTAAGTAAATCTGTGGTTGTGTGTAAGTGTAAATGTCAAGCTGTCTATGGGTAAATGAATGCATAGTGTATGTGGTATAAGTTGTCATGTGAAAAAATGGTTTTTGGGGTGTATAGTGTATAAGTGTGTGTGTGGTGTGTGTGTGTGACCGCGTGTGTATAAGTGTCTAATGTAGTGTCTATGGTATGTAGTGCACAGTGAATGTGTGTATAAAGGTGTCATAGTGAATGTGTGGCTATAAGTGTAAGTGTGTGCTGTGTGCGTGTCTGTTGTGTGTTGTGTCTGTGTATTGTGCTAAATAATAAGACAAGAGGGCATGAATAATAACACTAAGTATAAAATAAAAATAAAAATAAAATAATAAAAATAATAAAAAAATAATAAAGTTAAACGAAATAAAAAAAAACGTAAAGTTAATAATATATGAGTTAAAGCAGTAATACATGAGTTAAAGGCAGTAAATCATGAGTTAAAGCAGTAAACAGAAAGTTAAAGCAGTAAAACATGAGTAAAGCAGTAAATAGCAGTAAAACAAACGGCATACTGAATGCTCCTTGGGTAGGTCCACACCTCTATCTGATTTTACTGATTCCTGCTTTAAGGTATGAATGTAATAATATACTGAGGTTAAAGCAGTAAAACATTATTGAAGTTAAAGCAGTAAAACATATAGTTAATAGCAGTAAAAAATAAAACACAAGCCATACTAATCCCTTGGTGGTATGTTAGGATCTCTATTGATTTGACTGATTGCTGCTTTAAGGGTGTATGTTATAAATATATGATTAAAGCAGTAAACAATAAGTGAGTTAAATCAAGTACAAAAGCTATGAGTTAAAGCAAGTAAAGCAGAAGTTTAAAACAAGTAAAAGCAGAAAGTAAAGCAGTAAAGCAGAAAGTTAAAGCATAAAGAGAAAGTTAAAGTCAGTAAAGCAGTAAAACAAATGTATACTAATCCTTTAGGTGTATAGTACACACTCTATTGATTTACTGATTACGGCTTTAAGGTTGTAGATTGTTAATAAAATTGTGAGTTTAAAGGCAGTAAAAAGCAGGTGAGATAAAGCAGTAAAGCAGAAAGTAAGCAGTAAAGGCATAAAAAAAAAAGCATACTTAATCCCTTTGTTTGTTAGGTAACACCTCTAATGATTTACTGATTTAACTGCTTTAAAGTATGTAAAGTTTATGTTTTTCATAAATATTTCGTACAATTGTAGTAAAAAAAATGATTAATATAAAGACACTGGGATTTTTTCTTCTTACATCCAATTTTTAAAAATTTATAAATTAAAGTATTAAGTAAAAAAATATAAATAAAAATAAAAATAATGTTAATAATATATGTGTTAAATAATAGGTCTGTAATGAGTTTCAGTTTTAGGTTTCGCGAAAATGTTTTTATAAAAATGTTTAAGTATGAACTCATAGTATATTTGAAAAGAATTTCTTTGAACATGTTTTTAAGTATATAATAAAAATGAATGACTTATAGTATTATATTTCATTCGCGCGGAATATGCGCAAAAGCGGGCGCACCGACGGGCGCGGTTACTGCGACAAGTATTGTCGCCTGCCGGGCGCAAACGCGGCGGGCCGGAAAACGTGACGGGACGCACCTGCGGGTGCGGGGTTGCCTCAGCCTTCGCGGGGAGGGCGCATGCGGCGCTCCTGCATGGACGCTTTATGACTAGGGTAGACAAAAGATGAGTCACCAAAGATGAATCATCAATATTGGTGGTATCAAGATGACGTCAACAAAGATGAGTCATCAAAGTATGAGGCCACCAAAATTGACTCGAGGTGTGAGTGTAAAGTGTAAGTGTTTATTGGACGAGTGTAAGGCTTATAGTGTCCTAGTGCTGTATAAGTATCATAGTGAATGTGTGTATAAGTGTCATAGTGTATGTGTGTAGGTATGTGTGTGTGTGGTGTGTGCAGTAATATATATAGCTATTATAGTGATAGGAAAAAGCTAACTCATGAGTAGGAAGATTCTATCAACTTGTACCTAAACCCAATTCGAATCCTCAACTTAAACCTAGGGTAAGACCCCATATTGAGGGCTATTCGGGCTCAGGGAGGCTAGAAAAGGCTTGAAAAAAGTGCACCATTGGGCACATGTGGCACTCACTTGGCTACATGTGGCCATCCTTGGCCACTCATTGCTCACTTGGCACCATTGTCCTCACTGACACCTCACTTGGCACTCTGGGCACTCACATTGGCACCCCTGCACTCACCCGGACTCATAGAATACTCAGAAGAACACTAATAGAACATCACAGATACTCTTACGGTGATTGGGACCATCAAGCATCAAGTTATCCGTGGTCAAAATGACATGGTTCTGGCAAGTCAAGGCGCGAAATATGATGGCCAAACAACGTTAAGATCAAAAAAGGGCTAAGTCCCTAACGGAAGTGACAAAAAAATTACCGGGTCAAAATTGACTCCTTGGCCCTCGATCAAAGGAGGTAAGTGTTTTGTAACCGTGAAGTATAGCTAGTGCTAAATGTTAAGTGTTCTATGGGAAAATGTAAGTGTTAGTGAAAGTGTCTAGTGATATGTGTGTAAAGTGTAAGTAAGTGTTGTGTTGTGGTGGTGTTGTGTGGGGTGTTGTGTGGTGTGTGTGTGTGTAGGTAAAGTGTACCGTGCCTATGTAAATGAAGGTATAGGAATGTGTGTATAAGTCTGTCATAGTGAAATTGTGTATAATTAAGGTGTGGTGTGTGTGTGTGGTGTGTGTGTGGTGTGTGGTGTGTGGTGTGTGTTGTGTGGTGTGGTGTAGATGTTCAGTAGGAAAGAATCCAGACCTCGTTCAAGTTAGGACCGGTAAATATGTGGCCGGTGGACACGCAGTGGCCCCCAAAAATGGCGTGCCCAAAAATTGACCCATGGTAATATGGCTACAGGTAACTCCGACAAATTCAGTGGGTCAAACAAGGTAAAGACACAACAAGGGCTAAAGCCCCTTAAATGAAGATCAAACAAAATTACCTGTGTCAAAAAATGAACCCAGTGAATAGCCAAGAGGGTTGGTCCGCAAAACAATTAGGGTGGGGTACGTACCACAACGGTTGCTTACGCAAACGTTGGCGCAACCTCTCGACAGGGTTTCAAAATTAGGGTTGCCCGAAAAAATTAGGGTTGCCAAAAAATTAGGGTTGCCAAAAAAATTAGGGTTGCCAAAAAATTAGGGTGGGGTACGTACAACGGTTGCTAACGCAACCGTTTGGCGCAACCCTTCTTCGAAGGGTTGCCAAAAATTAGGGTTCTCAAAAAAATTGGGTTCTCAAAAAAATTTGGGTTCTCAAAAAAATTTGGGTTCTCAAAAAAATTTGGGTTCTCAAAAAATTTGGGTTCTCAAAAAATTCGGGTTGCCCAAAAAATTCCGGGTTGCCCATAAAAGGCTCAGCCCAAACAATTTTGGGCTCAAAAAATTCAGGTGCCCAAAAAGGTCAAGGCCAAAAAGGTCGCGGTCAGAAAAAGGTCAAAAAGGGGGCGGAGCTACGGTGTCCGAAATGACCCTCCTACTACTGACCAGAATTATGTTCCCTGCCTTTGCTGAAGTTAAGATGCACCATTCGCTGGATTGAGATTAAAAGTGTAACCAGAATTAGAGTAAAATTAATTACGTGTATTGAACGAAGGAAATTGTAAGTTGTTTATCCTTTTGTAGAACGAGTTGAAATATTTTAAAAGCTTAAAACATTGAATTTACTAAAGTTAGATAAAGATTGTGATAGTGTTTTTTTAAATAATTTTATTGAAAGTTCCATAGATATTACTCTTTTAAAATAACAGAGTGTTGGAAAATTGGAAGTGATCGATTTTATAAGGTTTACTGAACTTTGCTGTTCGTAAAGAACGAGATTTGGAAGTCTTAGTACTTTTACAAATTGATTCTAACAACTTTTGCTAAAATTTACTCGATTGTGATAAATTTAGCTACTGATTGCTGCGTATACTACAGGGATTGTCTATATATGTGCTAATTATTTTTTTAGTTAGAAATTATTACTGCTTTTTTTTTAGCTAGGAATCATTGCTGCTTTATTTAAAATACGAATTCTTGAGTGTATTTCATGTAGGGACCGACCGGGGCGGGAATTTTGCCGGGGCCGGGACCGGGGGCGGGGCCGGGGCCGCGGGTGAGGGCTAAAATTAGAAATGTAAGTCAAAACACTGAAAGTCTCAAAAACTTAGGAAAAAAATAAATATTAATTTTCCATTAATTAATAGTTTTTAATTATAAAAAGGAATACATTTAAGGGTTAGTTCAATTAAATAAATATTTTCGAAAGATATTTTTAGAAAATAATTGATTTTCTAGAAGTAAATAAATATTAATTATATATATTATATATATATATATACTATATATAATATTATATATAATATATATATATATATATATATATATATATATATATATATATAATATATAATAATTATATATATATATATACTAATACTTAAATATATATATTATATATAATAATAATATATATAATATAATATATTATATTAATATATATATAAATATATATAAATAGATATATATAATTATATATATATATATTATATATATATAAATATATATATATATAATATATATCATATATATATTTATATAATATATATATATATATATATATATATATAATATATATAATAATTATATATATATATATATATAATATATATATATATATAATATATATATAAATATATTATATAATATTCTTTTTTTTTACAGTCAACCGGCCACTCAGGGGCTGGGGCCCTTTCAACGAGTATTGAGTACGCGGCTACACCCGTGGCAGAACCCCAGACCCCCCCAGAGAAGATAAAACATAGGGGAAAACCAAACCCAACCCAGCCTTAACGCAAATTCTCACAGTCTTGAGCGCAGACTGGCTCTTTAAAGAGGGAAGCATAATATACACGTTGGAAAACTGAAGGCAGACAAGGAGTTCCACAGAACAGAAGTAGCTGGCAAAGAATGAGGCACCACCAAGGGCAAGCCTCTGGTTCTCAATATTCACACAAAATTCATGCGCGAGAAAAGCACCCCTTGTGGTAAGGGGGTGGCGCAGTAGCGGTGGAATGCGAGGTTCAACTTCCCCGAGCTCCTATCGTTGTAGCACCTGTAGAAAAGAGCTAGTGCGCCAAGGTCACGTCGCAGAGATGGGGAGTCAAAAGAGTTTGAAAGTGGGGACAGTTTGTTAGTCTTTTAGCCCTTGACCCAGCCATAACCAAAAGGAGGTTGAAATCTGAACCCCCAAAATGTAGAAACAGTACTCCATACGAGGTCGGATAAGACCTTTATACAACTAGAGTAACAGTTCAGAAAGCAAAAATTCCCGCAAACTGAACAGAACTGTCAGATTCTTAGATACCACATTAGCAACCGTTGAGATTTATGGTTTACAAGACAATTTGATGCTTATGCTCAGACCAAAAATGTTTATATTATTAGCATTGCAGTTGAGACATTAAAGCCTTCGAAAGAGATGGGAAAGTTGGGACGTGTTTTTGAGAAGGAGATGTGAAGAAGGTGAGTTTTAAAGAGTTAAATTTCACAAGGTTGAGGCGGTATCAATGAGAAGAATAGAATAGAATCGGAATAAATCGGCAAGAGTAGAATCGGAAAACTGATTCCGAGAAGCAAGTCTAGATGCAAAAGAGGGTGTCGATTTGAAATGAGTAGAAATGGAGAGTTGAGTCATCGGCATAAGAATAAACAGAATTAGATGTGTTGCTGAGAAGATCGTTGATGAATAGCAAGAATAAAGTAGAAGATAGAACCGAACCTTGAGGAACACCCCAATTGACCGAAAATTAGGAAGAGGCCGCTCCAGTAACAAGTATCGATACAGAAAGAAAGCTAGACATGAGCAAGCAAAAAGAAGGAGGAAATCCAATTGAATCCAATTGAAGGGATCTTAGAGAGTAATGACGCCCGCCATGATAGGTCAAAAGCTAAATCACACACACACACACACACACACACACACACACACCTACACACATACACAAGCACTCACCTACACATACACCCACACCCACACCCACACCCACACCCACACACACACACACACACACATATATATATATATATATATATATATATATATATATATATATATATATATATATATATATATATATATATATATATATATATATATATATATATATATGAAACTCATCACAATGCAATAACTGTAGAGAGACCAATGTAGATACACAAGCAGCCTTAAATTTCAATAATCCTGTGATTTAATTCTTGCAATTGGTTTCTGTATTCACTCTAAGCCCATTCTTAATTTAAAGTTTAAGAACTGATTTGTCGTCTGGTCTGTCTTAAACAAAATGAATGCAATTGACTTTTCGTTCACAAACAGTGAAAACATCAACATCGACGAAAAATTCAAATCCTTCGCAGACATATTAAATAAATGCTACGACGAATCATTTCCCATTAAAACAAAAAAACTTGGTGTTAAAAGAATTCAAAACCCATGGCTAACACCAGCTCTGCTAAACTCAATCAGCCAAAAACATAAACTCTACCGAAACTATAAAAACAAAATTATTCCATTCCAAATGTATAACACATATGATAAACAATTAAAGGCAGTTATTAAGAAAGCAAAGAGAAAACACTACTCTAGCAAATTCCAGGATTGCTACAAAGACTCCAAAGCTACTTGGGGTTTAATCAATAAATTAATCAACAATAATACAAAAAACTCCCAATGTATAAAAGAGCTGAATATAAATAATCAGTTAAAAACCGACCAAAAGATGATCGCGGACGGACTAAACGAGTACTTTGTAAACGCCGGTAAACAAATCATGAGAGACAAACCCCCTAGTCGAACATCATTTGAAACTTTTCTCCCCGACTACGAGACTCATTTCTCCTTTATAAACATCACAGACTCTGAGGTAAAAAAGGTAATCGCCGGATTAAAAAACAAAAAATGTGATGTTCATACTATCCCCAACCACATCCTCAAACTCGCTGCCGACAAAATAGCCACCCCTTTAAAACACTTGTTCAATGAGTCATTTTTGACAGGAGTTTTTCCAAATATTTTCAAGACAGCAAAAGTGATCCCTATACCTAAAAAAGGAGATCTATCCCTAGCAAAAAATTACAGACCAATAGCTATCACAAATACGATTAGTAAAATATTTGAGAAATTAATTTTCAATCAGATAACAGAATATTTTATATCAAACAACATTCTCAGTGATTCACAATTTGGATTTAGAAAAGGACGCTCAACTGCTGATGCCCTCATTTGCTTAACCGAAAAACTTTACAGAAATATAGAAAATAAAGACTCCTCCCTGCTATTATTATTAGATTTCACAAAAGCTTTTGACATGATTGATCATGACATACTACTAAGTAAAATGAACAAAATGGGTTTTGAAGGAACAAACTTACAATGGTTTAAAAGCTACTTAAAGGAGAGATCTCAATACGTAAAACTAAATGAAACTACTTCAGCCACGCTTCAAACATCTACCGGCGTACCCCAGGGCTCAATTCTTGGACCATTTCTATTTACCCTATATACAAATGATCTGTTCAACTCTCATGACGCTTTTTCAGTATCATTTGCTGACGATACCTCCATATTAATAAATGACAAAAATGCCGAGTCTCTATCTCGCAAAGGAGTTGACACATTAACAAAAATAATGAAATGGATAGATGCTAATAAGCTATCTTTAAATTTAAGTAAAACATCTTACATTATTTTTAGCAACAAACAAATTAACGATTTAAATATTAAAATTAACAATATAGAACTAAATAGGGCTACAAACGCTAAAATACTAGGAATAACAATCGATGAAAAGCTGACGTTTAAAGATCATATTAACAACCTAGTTAGCAGACTGTCGAGATACATGTATATGCTAATAAAATTAAAAAATATTGTACCTCTTTCCATTCTTAGAAAAATATACTATGCACTAATACACCCCCACTTACTTTACTGTCTTCCTATCTACGGTACCACAAGTAACTCGGTAATCCACCCTGTAACTGTAATCCAAAAGCGATTTATTCGCCTCATTAGCAATACAAGGGACTTTTACAGCCATACTCAACCATTATTCAAAAACCTAAAGATATTGCAGTTTAAAGACTTGCTAAATATATCACTCCTGAAAGAGATACATAAAATTATCCATAATAATGCATGTGAATTCTTGCTAACAAATTTTCATTTAAACCAAGCAAGGCGCGAAGCAAATCAAATAAATCTAAGAAATAATACTTACATAAACCCACCCTTCTGTAGACTAAAAAAAGCCACTCAAAGTGTCAGCTACAAAGCAGCTAAACTTTACAACTCAATGCCACAAGACATCAAACGGAAAACTCCCCCCAAATCTTTTTTAAAAAAAAAAAAATAAAAAAACGTATTATCTAAATAAATATTAATAAATAACTAACTCAACGATTCAACCTATGTAAAAGCTAGTTTACATCATTATTATTATTATTATTATTATTATTATTATTATTATTATTATTATTATTATTATTATTATTATTATTATTATTATTATTATTATTATTTTTATTATTTTTTATTTTTCCCGTTCCCCTTACCCTTCCCTTCCTCAGTTTGTCCGATCTTGATCGATCGAAATAACTGATCTGATCGATCCGATCTGACTTTATTTTTTTTTTTTTTGATCTGATTTTATTGATCGATCTGATTGATCTGATTCCACACTCCTGACCTCCATTAACACTGCACACCACCACACATTAATCCACCACATTAAAAATCTCAAGTGGTGAGAATTAATTTTATTTTTCATTACCATTATTTATTCCTAATTTTATTTATTATTATTACTATTACGTTTCACCATTGCTTCATTAATTATTTTATTTTATTTTTGTTTTAGCTTTTTTTGTATGGTTTTAATTATTTTTAAGCTCATTATTATTAATGTATTTCGGGTTTCAAAGGACACACAAAACTGTGTTGTAATTAGTAGACCCATTTCATATAGGAAATTAATTTTAGTTATTATAATGAATTGATGTATTGAAATTGTAAAATATTTATTTCAATACAATAAAAACATAATCTTGTTATTATAACTTAATCTGTATTTCCTTCCATGTCTCTTGAATAAATTATACTTTGAAATCTCGAACTGAAATCTCATATTATTACACATACATATTACATTACATATTATTATTATTATTATTATTACATTATTATTATTATTTTATTATTATTATTATTATTACATTATTATTATTACATATTATTATTACAATTAGTAGAACTAAATTAATCCATGTGCATAATGGTGATAAAAGGGATGTTTAAAATTATTAATATATATATAGTTATATATATATATATATATATATATATATATATATATATATATATATATATATATAGTATATATATATATATATATATATAGTATAATATATATATATATATATATATATATATATATGTATATATATGTGTATATAGTGAGTGTAATAAAGAACATTTTTTAAATTATTTTAAAGAGTTTTATTTTTCGGTTTTGCTTTATCACTTTCCAGCCATAAACTTTCCATAATCCTCGAATTCGTTTTTGGCTTAACGGATCCGCAGTGGAGATTGAATTATCTCTAATCTCTAAGACATGACGGGAAGGAGTTTGATGACCCTTTATATTTTAACTTATTTGATATTTTAATATTATATATATATATATATATATATATATATATATATATATATATATATATATATATATATATATATATATATATATATATATATATATATATATATATATATATATATATATATATATATATATATATATATATATGTATATACATTCATCACAAGCCTAAAATTTAAACCTCGTTTCTTTTGGTAATTTTGAATATTAAAAAAACAAAAAATATAATTTAAAAGAAGAAATTTAAAATATTAACTATTTATATTGAAGGAGGTGGAGCTGCGGTGATAATTGTAAATAATTATTACCACCATCACCTTGCAGACATGCAGGAAATGGTGATATAATAAATATATAGTATATATATATATATATATATATATATATATATATATATATATATATATATATATATATATATATAAAGAGTATATATATATATATATATATATATATATATATATATATATATTTATATATTTATATATATATATTTTTTTTTTTTTTTTTTTTATTATTATTATTATTTTTTTTTTTTTTTTTTTTTTTTTTTTTTTTTTATTACATACCCGACAATGGATTAAAGTATTTGAATATTTAATTTTATGGAATAATTTTGTGTTCTCTTTTTACTCACAACAACTACTTACATATATTGCAACTCTCTTTCCACATAGACCCTATTTATTAGGAAACTAAGTTCCTTTATAAAATATAAATTGTTGCAAGTAATCAACTGTCTCCATTTTATTTACTACAAATACTTAATACACATCATGCAACGGACTTTATTCAATTTTATTCATAACAATCATTTAATGCTCTCATTGTTGCCAACGCCATTCCCTAGTAAGTTGCATAAATATTTATAAAACTAACTTCCTTTATGGCATATAAAATATTAAAAGTAATCAACTGTCTCCAATTTACTCTTAACAAATATTTACTGCATACCTCCCAACACTCTTTCCCAGAAAGTTTCATATAATGAAATAGTAATATTAATAAAATAACTTTAACAACAATAATACTAAAAAAAATTAACTTTATTAACTATACATTATATTAAAATTAATTGTCAGTCTCTATTTTACTCGCAACAATCACTTAGTCTTAATACATACCTCGCATCACTCCTTAAACAAATACAAAAGAATTCTGATAATACATTGCAGCGTTTTAAGAAGCACGACTTTAATAATATTTTTTTTTTTTTTTGCATTTTTTTTCATTTTTAAGTATTCAAATCACTTTAAAATCTTTTATCCAAAAATAATATAATTTTTTTTTTTATTTTCGCATTATTTTGAAAAATTAGAGCACGTAATACACACACACACACACACACACACACACACACACACACACACACACACACACACACACACACACACACACAATATTACTGTATATATATATATATATATATATATATATATATATATATATATATATATATATATATATATATATATATATATATATATATATATATATTAAATATCAAAATTTTTTGATAGGTTAATAAAAATAATAGTTAATCAAAACAAATTAAAAGTATATATTATTAGAAATGAGGAAACATTCGTAGTCCGTGAAGAATTTTTAGATTAAATGGCTGTTGAAAGCATTAATGGAGAATCTCCATCTGAGGTAATACTACTGACCCTCAAATAAATAGTGACTTTCTGATTAGACAACGATATGATGGTGCAGAAGCAAAGAAGCAATGAAGGAAAGTTTTAGAGGTGCTTCAGCTGTCAAAAATATCCAGCAAAGTTGTATGTTCATTGCGGATCACATCCGTGTGAAGTACAACACATTAGAAACATTTTGGCACAGGGAATGAAACTAGGTACTATTTTAGATTGCCAAGGTGGACTACTATTATAATAGAAAAAAATAGAAAAGATTTTCCAATACACAAAATGAACAAAACTCACACAAATGAGCTTTAAAAGGTTGATGGAAAGTTACGATGTATTGTTACGATTTAAAGCGTTTGATGAACTTTAGTAGTAGCTTGAATGGATCAAGGTATTAAACCTTCTTCAAAAAACCCAAATCTTTTGAAGATTGTAATCAAAAGCAAATTTGTTATAAGTTTATTTATGATTTCAACTTTATTCTCCTACACTCTTCCATTGTGTACAACACTTCTGCCTCCATAAATAATGACAACAAATGCTCTTAATCATGTTGAAAATATGATGTTTGTTTTGAAAGATTTCAAGCAAACATTAATAAAACATTTTCAAACATTTTTGGAAGTTGTTAATAAAGAAAGTAGAATTCCTCATACATGTATCAATGTAAAATGAACATATATTTGGCAATTACAATTTCTATTCTTGATGGTTTTTCAAACCAGTTGGAGAGCAAGTTTCGTGAGCCTTAGATCCATACTTACTAATCTTTGTTTGCTAAAGATTTTGAAATTGCTATCTATGATAGTATTTTTTATATATATATATATATATATATATATATATATATATATATATATATATATATATATATATGAGTATGGTGGTGCATCGGGGAATCGTGTTTCTTTACCGATAATGGAAATGAAAGAACACCTGAATCTGAGGGAATTGAACGGAGCATAATGAA
>JABUQX010000945.1:0-21283 GCA_015478945.1 Trachelipus rathkii
AGGTATAGTATCTAACTAATAACTTATAAAATATTACTATATATATATATATATATATATATATAATATAGTATATATATTATTATATATATAAATAACTAAAATATAACTATATACACTAATTGGCAATAAAAACGTAATAAACTAACGTTCCTTGAAATGGAGTTTTTTTTATTATAATTACTAGTAACAATGCAATCTCATCCCTATACAGATAATTTATAAAATGCCACAACAGTAATTTTTGGCGCATAATGTCTATTTAATCGAAATGGGCCAAAATCCTGGAGATAATGCCCATTTTTATATAATTGCTCTGTGACCACATGGGACCATATTGGCCCAAGCGTACACTCACTAATATAAAGTATATATTTATATTATTTGTCCAGTTAATTATTTATTATATATAACTGTAAAGAAAAGTCATTATTATTTAGCTTATTTTACTATTTTTTTATAGCTTCTTATATTATATTATTATTATACTTATAATAAGATATATTAATTATTCTATTGACTATATACTACTATTG
Organism: Trachelipus rathkii; assembly: GCA_015478945.1. NCBI lineage: Eukaryota > Metazoa > Arthropoda > Malacostraca > Isopoda > Trachelipodidae > Trachelipus > Trachelipus rathkii. The sequence goes on from JABUQX010000945.1 coordinate 537, forward strand.
ATACTTATATTATATTCGGTATACTATTACAGATATGTATATAAGCAATAAATAATATATTATATAATTATATATATATAGAGGGTATCTAGTAATACTCAACATGCAATACAATTTTATATATATGGATATTATATAGTATCTGATATTATTTATATTATAGTAATTTTACGTATATATTATACGATAATATTATATTAATATTATTATGAACTCCATATATAATATATATAATATATATCCTATACTATATATATATAGTATTAATATTTATATTAAATCATATACGTTACTATATATATTATATATATATATATACTATATAATATATATATTGAGTATATTTTACCATAACCTATAATAATTATATATATATAATATATATATATATATATATAATAATACTTTCCCATTTATTGAATCTTTCCATAATGCTAGTCCACCATTTTTATTAGTAACCCTCCTCTATGCGGTAAAAAGTTTTTAATAGGTAGCTATGAACTTTTATTAATAATTTTTTCTTTTTTATTATTATTTTTTTTTGGGGGGCTTATTACATAATCATAATATCTTTTATTTACTTCCATTTCCAATCATTGACTAGGGGATCTCGAATGTTAGAAATGAAAGGGAGACCACCAAAAAGAGAAAAAGCAAGAGGACGGGTGAGTGATGAGTAGATTTGGATGGGATAAGGATTTGATACGTAAATACCCAATTCATTTTTGTTGAATGTTGGTCTAAAGAAGAAGGTAAGGGTTTTCTTAATAATTATATAAATGTGTTTGACCCTCTTGCTCTCATAATCCACCCTCTTGCAACATGGAAGAGTTGAGATCAGCCGCCCGAAATCAATTAAAGTGAACACATAAAGAACAGTAATAATACTGGTACAAGGACAACTGAATCGTTTGCCTATTTTTTCATATAATCATCTAACACTAAGCATAGATATCATTATATTTCAACAGTTTAAGCTTGTATAATTTCCTTGCTCTTTCGATAAGACTACATATTGCTATTTATATAATGAGATGGCCTATGAATCTAACAGACTTTTTCTTAGCCCTCAACACTGAGATATAACTGACTATTCAAATTAGACACGCTTTATCAAAGTCACCACACTAAATCTTTTTTCCCTGGTACACAGACTCAAGCCAATCCCCCATTAGCTGGACTGGGACACATCATATACAACTGAAGGCTGAGTCACCGGAACTCATCATGATGGAGAGGACGGCTGGGTTCAAATCCCAGCATAGCGCAATGTTGGAGTTTTTATCCTCTACCTGGGAAGAAGGAAAACTCTTACTGCGGGAACATATTGCGAGTGCGTCTCGGGTACTTGGGAATAGGCCGGCCTTAAAGGTTTGCGTTCCTTGGTCCACGTGTTACCCCCTGCGATAGGGGATAAAGTCTACGTCGAACAGGCTGAGTATTTTTTTAACTATATAATTATAATATTATTAATAATATTGTCTAGGAAATAACTTTTATTGTAATATCATAGAGTAATAAGAGTAAGTAGTACTTTGATCCTTAGTATTATATAGTAATATATTATATATACTATATATATATATATTATTAATATATAATATATCTATATATATATTATGCCAAGCTAATAAAAGTACCCCGCAATGATATCTCAAACCTAAAGTAGTAGGCATTATAAGAAAAGCTAATAAGCATATCTGAATCCAGTTGTATTGAACTTTTATGGAGAATTGATTGCTCTGTTTTGTTTTTTTGTTTTTCTCCTTCCAGAATAATTACGATAGGTACCGAAAAAATTAAAAACATAGTCACCCGCATCCATTGTTTAAAAAATTTGTATCATAGGTAAAGAGGTATTTTTCTTTTTTATATTTCTACTTCAGAGATACATATATTGGCAACTCAGCGTATGATTTTTTTTTTTTTTTTTTTTAGGGGGCTCGAGGCTGACTATTGCGCAATAAGTCTTTGCGCGCGTTCTACTACCCGGGGGTATTCTTTTGTAGTTTTAAAAAAAGAAAACAGGTAACACCAATTTTTTATTTCCTCCTATTTAAGTACTTGTCAATATATCACACAAATTTCGAGCTCTGACAAAAAACTGTTATAACCTGATAGTCCCAATGATGGTTCATATATAACTATTAATAATACGAATTAAATAATGTTAATAATACATTCAATATTCTAAATAAAAAAAAATTTGAGAGGTCTTTTAAATTAGATAAGCTAATAAGCTATTACATTATAATATAGTATATAGTATATTAAAATAAATATTAATATCTAATGATATGTATAAAGTAAGATATCTAGTTAAAAATGGGAGACTAAATTGAAAGTCAACATATCGGGGACAAATTGGGTCAAAAATGCTGCAACTCGCTTTATTATTTTAAAGGTTCAAATGAGTTTTTTTTTGGTTTATTTAAATAATTATTATAATTATTTTTTTTAATACATAATAAATATATTGCTATTGATACACATACAATGCGTATTTTAGGTGTAAATTAGTGCAGAAAACTTATCCTATTATCAAAAAATAGCGTATATTTGTGTGAGTATTCAGAAAATTACTATAAAGCAATTTCGGTCAGCTATTATCATGAAAAAAAGTTACACGTATGAGTGCACCGAAAAGACTAAAGACTAGACAAATTTAGGAGCGTAAGAAACATTCCAATTTAATTATATTAACAACCACACAGTAAGATATTATCACGCTATACTAAATTCAAATATTTAAAATTCATTGCTTAGTTTTAGCATGAAAAAATATTAATTTTTTACCTTGCGGGTTCCAATGGGTTCACTCCACTGCTATCTAACTTATACATAATCGGAAACGACAAATGTTCCTAACACATTTATAACGACATACACCCACTGTTAGTGTTCCTACCCTATGTTATATTGTTAATGGGAAGCGCTATTGTGTATATAGTAAGGTGCTGGGATGCTTCCTTCTATGAGTTAGTACCCCGCCCCGCCCTTGTCTAGCCTTCCAGCATGGTTATGCCTACGTCAGTAGAACTAGCCACACCTAAATAATAAGTGCTACCCTATTTTTCTAATGTAGCGTAATGAAGGAATCGATTGCGATGGTGTATTGGTGCTAGGACTGCTTCCTTCTTTTCGGGGGGGGATGCTCATTTTGTGCCTATTGCGAAATGGGTGACTGAAGAGGAAGAAGAACATGGCATCCTGATTGCAGAGATTAAGTGGTTACAGCGTGAAGAGTATGGAAGTAATATGTAGTATGGACATGAGAACGGTCTACAGACAAAACCTCTCTCAGCTAGAAAATCTGCTTGAAGAACATGAAGCACTTAGCCTAACTAGCTCCGTTATCTTATGACCATTTCCTATCACCATTAAACAATCATGGCCTACTTAAGGATGTTCAATAATGTTCACTCGCTGGTCCTCGTGGTGCCAAGGATCTCATTTTAAATACACACTTAATCAAAGCACAGGAATTGTGGAATGCCTAAAACAGGAAAACTACAACTGCTGCGAGAATTAAGAAGGATTTGGGAACAAAGCTTAAAACATACCAAGTGTTAACTGTCTATGGAATCTCTCCTATATGCGAATTTAGTTACCACGATTCTACTAAAAGACTTTAAGGAAACTCCTTGATGGTCGCATGACACAAAATCAACAACATTTGTATGGTTGTGGAGAAAAGGCCTTGTCTTCCAGTATTTAATAATAAGTGATATATTTAGGAGATAATTGCGGAGTTACATCGAAATACTGACGTCTATGCTGTTCAGGGCTTTGAATATCGTTTGCAGGAAGAGAAGAGATGCATTACTAACGGGAGTTCCTATTGCCTAATTCTCTTCCTTTCAAGGACAAGATCGGCGGAAATGCACGAGGGTGAAAATTTACTATGGTGCCTAAAACCACTTAGTAACTACTTACTAAATGGCAGACTCAAGACAAACAAAGGGAAAGAAAAGGGCTTTGACCCCCAAGGCTCAGCAGTATCTTTGATGATTCTGATTTGCTAATGGCAACAGCCCTGCATCCGTCACTTCAAACTCCGGTAGTGGTACTGTAGGTTAAATGAGGGGAGGTACTAACCTACCAAGACCAGGATACTGGAGGAAAGATAAAGTGGTAATTTGCATCAAATCTTCTCGTTGCCACATTATATGTTGCAACAGAAGTTGATGGGACTTGAATCTGAAAGGTGAACCCATTTCATGGTGTTTTTTTTTTTTATAATTTGAAATCTTTTCGTTTTCTTCTTGTATTATATATATATATATATATATATATGTTATATATATATATATATATATATTATATATATATAATAATATAGTATTATACTGATAAATATATATAATATATTATATGTTATATATATATAATCATATATATATATATATATATATATATATATATATATATATATATATATATATATATATATATATATATATATATATATATATATATATATATATATTATATATTCGCGGTGTAAGGGCCTGTCAAGACTGTCAGGCTATCGAGAACTGTCCAATAGTTTAAGTTATTGCTATTTAATACCATGACTTGTTTAATGCATTATCCTTTTTCCCCTTTTCTACTAATCATGTCTGTTTTTTAGGCATATTAAAAGTTTTCAGAAAGATAAAGTTTTTTTTACAGCAAGTTAGTTCTGATCTGTTTTTCCCCCATTCTTGTGGAAATATATTATACTCTCTTACGGAATTTCCACTAAGAAATAATAGGAAAACCATTATGTGAGTTTATATATAGTATGCTTGATCATGATCACTGTAATACTGAAAAATACTTTAATATGCTGCTCATATTAAAGTATTGCAATGGTTTATATTTATTTCCCCTTATCATAGATGCAACAACTGCTGAATATTCCAAACATCACATCAAGCTGACAAGATCCAGAAAGGACTTGCAAATACAGAAAATAAAAGATAAAACCCTATCTCCAAATAGGGTAGGTGCTCTATGATAATATAAAAGCTCTTACTTAATCCTTATTTATGCAATTCTCTAATAACAGTATTTACTTATTTTATTATTATTTATTATTACTTTTTATTTATTATTATTTATTTTTTATTTTATATCACTTTATTTAAGTGGTATGGTTTTATTCATATTATTTTTTATATTATTATAAACCAAGGAATAGTGAACCGCTTTTATATCATTTCTTTCGAATTTGTATTTTTTGAGGCACTTTATTAAACCAGAGGACAATAATAGTTCAATCTTGTGGTTTAGGATTTAATTTCTGAACTTTAGATTTTGTGGCTCAAAATTTTTTCCTGAAACTTTCATTTTTTATTTCGTGGCTGACAATTTACCCCTTGGCTGAAGTTTAATTTTCAACTTTTCTTTTCGGATTCCATCATTTTGAGATTATTCAGATCCAACACAGAAAAGAAGCTTAATCGGATAAGTATAAGAGCATTAATTGGTACTGCATCTCATCCCACATTCATTCATATTACACCCTTGCTCCATTATTTATATTTATGGTGCCACTCTGGATGGTGTTTGCTGATAGATGAAAAGACACCTATATTTATATTTGCTTTGCTTACAGTATTGGAACTGCGATTCCTTGTATATATTTTTTTTTACATTTATAATAAACTTAAAAATGCAAATATCTTTCATTGTTCGAGAGAATCCCTAGTGTGCTGAATCGATTGAACTTGCTTACTAATCCCGCAGAATACAACTGAAATAATTCCCTTAAAGTTTGCTTGACCGTTAGTCATATTAGCCTAATAATTTTGAGTTACCATCTCCATTCGTACTTCCCTCTCTTTCTGTCACTGATCTTTGAACTCTGTTTTAGTAAATTTAGGTGTGTATGTTTTAGGGGAAACTTTTGGGATTTAGCTGTCTTGGGTTTTTGTTGTTAGGTTTCCGAGGGCGCCTTTGTTTTCCCTTAGATTTTAGGAACACGGCGTCTATGCCACCTCTCTCCTTTACATACCCCACCCTTAAATTTTTTGGCGCCCGAACAGGGACGCACGTATGATTGTTAGCTATCTTAAAACATAATTTGACATACATTATTTTTTTTACATATGAACATAGCTGTTTTTCTGTCTATTCTCCCAGTACCTAACTTTCTCTAACTGATTCAAGCGAACCGGGAAGTATTCTGTGGAGAGGTTTGACAGTTCAATCGTGAATGCATATCTGGAGCTTCTCTCGAGTCAGCAGATACGCAGCCAGATAATTTTAAGGTTATTGACTTAAAATATCAGTAATAGAAATTCAGACAATTTAACCTTCTCTTAACTGAATTCTTAAAATTCTCCCTAATCATTTATCATCATCATCTCATCCCTAAATTTAAGTTATTAATAATTTATTTCATTTATGATTTATAATTAATTTAACTAATTTTTTTTTTCCCCTGATAAATACAGAGTTTTTTTTTAGTGGGATTTAAAGGGATGGCTGATAGAGGGAAAGAATATGAGGGGTTAAGCGGAGTAGATGGAGTGGATTTGTTGGGAGATGAAGGAGCGATTGGGCTTGCAACTGACTTGGTTGCCCAGCGGGTAGACAGTGTCATAGATTTGCCACCGCCATCACCCCAACAAATGGAAAGGTTCCTTAAAGAGGAAAAGGAACGTAAAGCTAATAGACCTAGCCCATTGCCGGTTCAGAATCCAGAGATCGCGAAATTTGAAGATACCCCATTAATGGCGTTAGTTTCCACGATCCAAACTGAATTTGCTGAATTACGTGAGCAGCATGCTCAACAGCAAAGAATGCAAGCGTTGTATATGCAACCAATGCAACTACAACCACAAATTTCAAATATCAGTAGTTCAACAATTTACACACCTTGTCATAATACAATTCCTACCACAGTAACTTCCACTCTCACTACTGTAACAACAGATATACCCACAACTGGTGTAATGAATTTTCCACTGATAGATATAGGTACTCCTGTGAATTCACCATATTCTGAACAAACTATTATGTCTCCAGTGTCCACAGCTCCTCTTTTTAGAGCTACTCCAGCAGACATTTATTACATGAACACAGCACAACCTCCACCGACACCTAATTTGACATATCAGGTTTCACAGGCGTATTTCGATTCTTCAGGTTTTCAAGCTCAGGCACCTTTAGCTACCAGTGTGCCTGGTCGGCCGATGACAACTCCGGTTGTTGGACCAAGACACGCTGTGGTTGAAGGTGGTCCTTCAGTTACATATTCGTCTCCACTTGAACATCTTAATTCAGTAGTTCCTATTCCAAATGAAATTAGTCGTAGTGTACCACCACCACAATTGTTTGCACCTTCATACACTGACATCATGAATCGACAAATGCAATTGATGTCCCAGGCTGTACTTTTATTAACTGAAATTGCCAAACATTCTAGAAAAGCTAAGGTGGTAGACCCCGGCAAATTCAAGTATGAAGCAGACCAAGACTTGGTTTGTTACTTTGCCGACTTTGAACAGTATTGCACGGTAAATTATCCTAACGCACCTCATCAGTGGTTGCGTCTATTAGGACGACAGCTTGAAGGTTCTTTCCTTCAGCTTTACAATCTATTAGTTAAGGATGATCGAAACTATGGTGCAGTAAAAGAAACCTTATTGGCTTGGTACCACCAGGAAGAACTGCGTAAGGAGGATTATCAATTACAAGCGTATCACTCAGCATATCGTACCAAAGGCGAAAGTATCCGTATGTTCGCTCTTCGGCTAGAACATCTTGCCAAGAAGGCGTACAATGGTCTTGACATGAAAGAACACAAATCTTTAAGAACAGCATTTCTTGTTAGTTTACATCCTTATGTCGAGAAAAGAGTGAGTGAATATATTGCACAACAAGAAACAGACTCAAAAGAGCGAGTACCTTGGTCTAAAATTGTCAGTTTAGCTGCCAAATTTGATCGTGATCTTCAGGAAAGTCGTTCTTCTCAGCCTGTGCATTCTGGATCATCAAACTCTAATTTCAGTAGTTCAGAGCAACCCGATCTAAATGAAACAATCAGAATAGATACTGTCACTCCGGGTTGGACTGATATTGTTAAAAATGCTCCTCACAATACTTTCAGTAGTCCCAAACAGAACAATACACCAAACACAAATAACGCATCCAATGGAAGTCGGTTTTCCCGAGATAACAAAAACACAAACCGACGAAACAATAACAACTCTCAAACATTTGTTGCACATCGCAGAGAGAATAATAGTCAATCACCCCAATACAAAAATACTCTCCGCTGCGATTACTGTGAGAATGTTGGACACATAATGGATGATTGTTATAAGTGGTTGGGTATTTGTGCCTATTGTAGAAAAAGGGGGCATGTACGTGCTGAATGTAGGGCATTACAGACATCTCACACACAAACACAGTCCAATACACGGGTCACTTGTCCTTTTTGCAAGGGACCACATGCAGGAATTAATTGCACTCAAAGAACACCACCGCAAAACACAAGAAACCAGACTCAGAGGTCTAACACACAGTCCCGATCCCCACAGGCCTCTGGTCAAAGTAGGAACACTTCTTCTCAAAACAATGCGGACAATACACATTCTTCTTCTAATTCCAATGTTCAACAAGATGTTGTAGACACAGATTCCAATAATAATTCTGGGGATTTAAACTCCAAACCTCCCCGGAAGTGAGCCATTCTGTGGAGAGGAGTTTGCAGCCAGAACCAGATAACATCTTGGCTCTTCCGATAAATCCGATAACTAATGTTATTGATAGTGATACGACAAGAACAGATAGTCCTCAGATGGACAACACCGACATTATTGAACACACACTTGACACCTTTAACAACATATTGATAGATGACACTCCCATATTAATAGACCAGGAAGATGATACGGTTGTTGACGTTTATAACATTTACTTGTGTCAAGCCGATGTTGACCCGTTGATTGTTTCCGTGGCTATAGTAGAAGGCAACGATACTGAATGGTATGAATGTCTAGTTGATAGTGGTGCGGGGGTGAGTCTAATTAGTTCTGAGGTTATAGATAGTTTGGGTGAACGAGTGAATTTATTACCTTCAGCAAACGTAGCTGTCAGAGCCATAAGTGGTTTTGGCACAAGTGAAAGGATTCCCATTGAACACTATGCCAATTTAATGTTAAGGTTTCAGGGGGGAATCACAACACTACCAATAGAATTCTTTGTTGTTCCTGCAGAATTCATGAGACGTGCCTTTATATTAGGTACTTGTGCCTTGAGGGACAATGAACTCCTCCCTGACCTAGCCCAACTAGAGTTAGTTCGTCGGGTGAATAACAAGGTAGTTACAATAGCCACAGGAATCTGTTCAAAAAGTTTTCAATTACACTCTCAGATTCACACAATCAACATATTATCTATTAATAGTAGTCGGTTAGATGATCCGAATATCAATGATCTTGATATTTTGAATGATCAAGCTAATGACAAAAACTTGAAGTCGATCATACGAGGGATTAAAAATAACGTTCACAGCAGGGATTGGCTCAGGGTTGATAAAATCTATAAACAGTATTATTCACAATTAACAATTGTGAATGGGTTATTATATTACAAGCAGAAGTCTGGAGAAATGCTATTTGCCATCTCTCTGGATTTCCTTGTACACATAGTTTTAGGACTTCATTTTTCCTGCGCTCACATTGGGCGGAATAAACTCCTGCAGCTGATCTACAAGTACTTTTGGCATCCGCGAGTAAATCAAGTGGTTTCCGACATCGTGCGATGCTGCCCTATATGCCAAAAGCAAAAAACATTCTCTTCCATTATGACCCCTCCTATGTTAAGAATTCTAGCTAAATTTCCGTTTGACCTATGCGCAATGGATTTGTTGCAGTTTCCGAAAACAAATTCTGGCAACAAGTATTGCATGGTTCTTATTGACCACTTTTCCAAGTGGGTTTCCGTTGTTCCCCTTTCTGATAAAGCTAGTCTCTCTGTCGCTTCTAAGCTTAAACACCAGATTCTCCCATTTCTTCCGAAAATTCCAAACCGTATTCTGACCGATAATGGTACGGAATTTACTTCCCAGACCTTTCAACAGACACTTCAGGAACATAATATCAAGCATATTAGAACCTCTCCACTACATCCAGCCAGTAATGGAGTCTGCGAACGCTTCAATCGCAGTCTGATTCAAATCATTAAATGCTTAGTTCTTGAAAATCCAACTGATTGGGATGAAGAACTATCTGCATCAGTTCTCATCTATAACAACACTTCTCATAGTGCTCTTGGCATGTCTCCTTCTGATTTCATCTTACAGAAACCTCACACTCCCACTCACAGTTATCCTCAATATTGGAAGGAAGGCAGCGCCAACTTCAAACCGTACCGTGTGGGTCAAAAGGTTGCTAAGAAAGTAATCCACACTGGTCACAGCACTTTACAGAAATTTAGAAGCAAATGGGAAGGTCCGTACACTATAGAGGGAGTGAACCCAAATAAGGTTACGTATCTGGTACGTCGTACCAACAACCCCGGTCAGAGACCTCAAAAAGTTCATTTTTCCCATCTGCGAGGGTGGATTGATATCCCCAACTACCTTCGTAAGTATCTGTCCAGAAATCCGGAAATTCGTGATAAGTTTTTTGCTGATGATGACGAAGCAGAAGAGTTGCCTGACGAAATCGAAACACATGACACTGTTACTGACGATGATACATCGTCCATCATTGGTTCAGAATTGTCTGAATCCGACTTTTCTCCTATCGACGAAGACGAAGAGTCCGATTTCGAAGGTTTTCTCCCATTGCCTAATCCCATGTCCATTGAGATATATTCACGTCTTCCTGATTTATTAGATCAAATTGAACAATTGAATGTCAGTATATTCATCGATTTGCAGTCTTCACATATTCCTGTGATAAGGACTCCTGTCTTATCACCGGAAGTTCTTCAACCTCCTATTCGAGTATCCCCTGCAGTTTCACCTATTAGAGTTTTAACTTCGGTAAATATAGAAAATATTTCCCGAATTCCAGTTCTATCTCCCATTTTAGAAGAATCAGTCTCTGTTACTGAACCTTCTAGTGTCTCTACTAGATCTTCCAGAACTTCTACAACGGAAACTGTTTCCCATGCTGATTCACTTTCCATGGATTATCATGATCTGTACACCCATGCATATCCATCTCCGTTGTTGTATCCGTCAAGTCAGATCCCACCTTCACCTTCTAGCCACACTGTAGTTTCCACATCCCCATCTTCGGTTACAAATCCTAGTGCAGTTGGTTTCCACACCATTGATTTCACTGGAGCATCTTTTCTTAGTTCCTTTTTCAAGGAGAGACAAAGCTCCAATCTTCTTGAATCATCAGCTGTATTAGGCATACCCCCTGTTAGTCCACACAGTTCACCACCTGTACAGATTAGTGGCCTTACAGATGGTTCCGATCGCAGTGGTTTTTCGGGTTTTGTTCCCCAACTATCTCCACAACTAACTTCTCCTTTACCATCTAGTTTAATTGGGTTTAACCCACAGCAATATACACTAGCAATAACACCAACTCACGCATATAATATTGTTGGAGAGGTTATGGGTGATCCATCCAATATTCATCTGGACCTGGACGACAGTACACTTATGATGGTGCGATTGGACGAGGAAGAGGTTGACAACCATCCCAATTTACCTAGTCGACCTTTTACTCGACGAATGGGTGCTGTTTCTGATTTGCCCAACGTAATGTCAACTCCTCTTGAATATGTGTTAAGAAGAAGAGGCAGTTACTTACAATAAAAGTAACCCACCGTATATCTGTAATATACGTTTTATTAACAGAAAAATTGAAAACAGAATATTTGTAGTAACCAACCAGAAATCAGAAAAGTAGTAGTGAAAACAGCAAGAGATTGAACTGAAGAGATTAAACTGGAAAGAAATAGCTTTGCAACTACCAGAAAAGAAAAAGTGCATTTCTGACCTGTTACCGCTTGCACCTGGCCTAACGCGAGCCTTCTCTCTCTCTTGTCTCTCACGATCCTTCTTCTCTGCTTTCCTTTTCTCCTCTGTTTCTTTTCTTCTTACTTGCTGTCCTTTTGTTGTTCCTTCTTTAATGCCTGATCCAGAGTTAAGAAGGAAAGATTTAAATTCAGTAGAGATGGAAAAAGAGAAAGATTAAATTACAGTAAAGCAGTTTTTGGAGCCAAAATCATTTTTCATGCTTTTTGTTGTCATTTACACTAGATCAAAACAAATTTATTTTACACCTTGTTCTTTATTCACAGCTTCACTGAATACCTGCCTCTCAGCTCTATCGGAATTGAATTGCTGGACATTTAATTATTATATTATATGTAATATAAAAGTAACACTGAAAATTTAGGAAATGTCCTAATCCGAAATCCGAAAGACACATTCGTTTTCTTTTCCTTTTCTTTATTTAATTTTATATGTCTATAAGCAGTTTTCCAGCAATTTAAAAAGATTCCTTGATTACACTACTAACCTTTGCAACAATAAAGTAAAATCACACACTACTAATTTTTCCATATTTATAGCTAGATAGGGTGTAAATTTTTTCAATATGATGTTATCTTTTTGAATTAAGTAAATGATGATGAATTTATGAGAAATTACAGAAAATAAACTATGCAACGATGAACTATTATTTATTTATTTTTATTATATTTTTTTTTATTATTATTTATTACTTTATTTTATGTTCATAAATTTACCAGTCCTTCCGACATGCTCTTTGTATTGCTTTGAAATTACAGTGGACATTATTACTGATTTCTTGGTCCTTCTGACAAACAAAAAACTATTGCTCAATGTTCACTTTAGCTAGGTTAGGATAAATGTAAATTTTGGAGCAAGAAGTAAATTTATGTAACATAAAACATACTGATGCAGTTACTAAAGCGACATATTCCTCATTCCAGCTCTTGTGAAGATGCCACTCTTACTTGTTGTTGGAGCCAGCGTGGTGGATCTCTTCAAACAGAATAAAAGATTCTTAAAGGAGGAATATGATCTCAACATCTTAACTGATTGTAGTTCCGGACGTGTTCTGTCCGAGTGCACTGAACGAGTAGAAGCAATGATGACAAGACAGGTCCAATTTTTACTGATTTGGGCTCTTACACCACTTGCCTGGCAAAGAAAAACCATTCATAACGGCAATCGACAAACCACTGTTTTCGAGCCTGTACCAGATATACCAGTCAATGATGTGCCTGAAATAATGGACCAGATTACCCAAATAGCTAGAAGAAAGAATCCTCGAGTCCGTGTCATGCTTATGATTCCGCCTATCCAGGATATATATAGATTTAACCAGAAAAGACTTATTAGAGCATGGGGCCCAGCCTTCGCTGACCATCTAAAAGAAGATGCCATCATGTCTCCTAGGCTCATGAGAGCTCATTCCATAAAAGCCTTTACTGCCTTTGAGAACTTGGCATACAACCAATACCAATGGCAAGATAAAATTTGTCTTAGGGGTAGTCATGTTATGAACTACTATTATGATATTCGCAGCTCAGATGGAATATACCGATCGACTCCCCATTCTAGGTACATCAAAAAGAAACAAATGTTCCTGGATTCACCAATGCTTTCGGACGGACTTCATGCTAACCAACTCTTCCTTGAACAATTTATGAAGAAGTATAAAGGATTTTTCACAACTATAAGAAATCAACCGGCATCATCAGCTCGTCGCACTCCTACTCCAGAACCATCTAGAAGAGAAGAACGTGGTAACACCGTTGGAATAAATCGACCGACAACGTCATCAGCTCGTCGTACTCCAACTCCAGAGCCTATTATAAGTGAAGAACAGGAGCGTATTATACGTTCTGCGATCGTGGAGGTCGAACCATCCAACTTCCACACGCCAACCGCCATTGAACGACGTTTGGGAGAAGCTCCTCCTCTTCGATCTCAACCATCAACGAGTGGTTTACAGGCAGCTTTCTTTGAACCCACTACTTCTCGATTTAGCCAAAACCAATCATTTTTCCAGAACCGGAATGTCCCGTTGCGAGAAAGCATAAACTATCAGACTCCTCGGCCGGAGTATTCCCCTTCCAGATATAATCCTTCTTATCCTGCCTACCATTACTCTTCAGCGTCTCAACCTCAGCAGAATCTTCATATCCGACCTGATTTACAACGGCTTGTTTCTTCTGAGATGAGGATAATGTTGGAGGGTCTCCATTATAGATCTCTACCCGAAGCACAACAATATGCTATATTCCAGGCGGCCAGGATAGCGTTAGACACAAGGTACCTTGAAGCGGTACCATTAAAGAATATTGATACAGAAACGGTTGCAGAAGCCCTGGTAGACTTGTACTCTAGGACTTCCTTCAGATTTCTTTATTAACAGTAGTTCATTGTAGAAAAAATGGCACTTGGGATGAGTCAGAAAAATATGCATACCAAGCTTTCCCCTATAAACTCACAAAACAAGTCATGTCCCGTCCTTGCATGCCCCTCACTATATTCCCAATTTGCGCTCCTCAGATCTTCGCCATATAAGATCTAGGAAAAGACTGAGCAGGGGCGTAAATTTAGTGCGGGGGGATGTAAGGGCCTGTCAAGACTGTCGGGCTATCGAGACTTGTCCAATAGTTTAAGTATTTTATTTACAAATAATACCATGACTTGTTTAATGTTAACCTTTTTCCCCCTCTATATTAATGACGTCTGTTCTTTAGGCATATTAAAAGTTTTCCAGAAAAGTTAAAAGTTTTTTTACAGCAAGATAGTTTCTGTTCTATTTTTCCCCCATTCTTGTGGAAGTATATACTCTTTTACGGAATTTCCACTAAGAAATAATAGGAAAAGCATTATGTGAGTTATTATACAATATGCCTGATCATGATCACTGTAATACTGAAAAATACTTTGATATGCTTCTCATATTAAAGTATTGCAGTGGTTTATGTTTATTTCCCCCTTATCATAGATGCAACAATTAACATCAACATCAAGCAGAGATATGCAGACAAGATCCAGAAAGGACTCTTGCAAATACAGAAAATAAAAGATAAAACCCTACCTCCAAATAGGGTAGGTGCTCTATGATAATATAAAAGCTCTTACTTCATCCTTAATTTATGCAATTCTTCATTTACAGTATTTATTTATTTTATTATTATTTATTATTACTTTTTATTTATTATTATTTATTTTTTATCACTTTATTTATGGCAATTCATTATTTTTATATTATTATAACCAAGGAATATAACCGCTTTTATATATTCCTCAGGTTTTATTTTTGGGCCTTTTATCTCTTGGCTCAAGTTTATCCTCCGGTTCAATTTTATTTTATGGTCAACTTTTGTCAACTTTTATTATCGGATCCTCATCTCGTTCCCACTTTGAGATTCAGATCCTTACCAACACAGAAGCTTAACCGGATAAGTATTAGAGCATTAATTCACGAATATCTATATATATATATATATATATATATATATATATATATATATATATATATATATATATATATATATATATATATATATATATATTATTTTTTTGTATCTATGAATGTTTCTCTATATTTATATATATATATATATATATATATATATATATATATATCTCACTACTATATGGGTCTATCCATTTTGCGTACCAAAATAATGGAAGTTGGCCGCTCGATAATTTTGAAATCTTTTATATTTTGCATGGCGTTAATGTTATCCCTGGAAAGTTCAAAACCACCATTCATTTTTGTAGATTTACTCTGGTTGTAACAGGGTGAGCCAAAATGTTTGACCAGGTGGAGCAAAATTTATCACTTAATAGAGGTAACATTTTAAGTCATATCTCCATATTAGTAATTCTTATACCAAATTTCTTAGAGAGTGATTTGTTAGGTACTTTAAGGTACATTTGGCCTTTCCTGTTTTTTGGGGGGAAAATACACCATGAAAATGAATCAGAAAAATTGTGTTAAAAATCGAATAAATTTCCATTTTAAATTGGGTGTATTATAAAGAAGGGAAATAAATTGATATAAATTTTTGTGTGTTAATTTGCTTTGAAGTAGGGTTCTTAAAATCTATTTAAAAGTTTGTTAAATATTTTAAAAAAATTTACAGGGTGTCAAAAATCAATTTTCCGGAGAAAATCGGTAACTTTGAACCATAATATCTCTGATGGGGTAGGTGCTAAAACTGAAATTTTCACACATTATACTACTACCATAGATGTTCCTTCATCTGCAATATTGACTTTGGTATTTGTTTGTTTTAAGAAATACAGCCATTCAAAAATGCCAAAAAAAAATTTTTTTAAGTTGTGTTATGATAGCTATTTTTATAGTTATTATAGTTCAAGACAATACATAGACAAATGAAAGTGTGGCATCAAGGAGAAATGAAAACAATGTTAAAAATTTAATTTTAAGGTTAATATACATAAGAATGTACCATTATATCTACTGTAAATGACAAAATTAACTTCAAATAACTTTTGGAAAGGTTATCGATGTAATAATAATATGTATATATATATATATTAATATATATATATATATATATATATATATATATATGTAATAATATATATATGTAATATATATATAATATATATATGTATATATATATATATATAAATATATAATATAATAATAATAATAATAATAATAATATATATATAGTAATGAAATAGCGTTGTAAACAAAGAAAGACTTTAGATGCAAAGATATTAAAGTTGTTATGTATGTAAGGTTGTATATGTATATATATATATATATATAATATAATATAATATATATATATAATAATAATATATATATATATATATAATAATAATAATAATATATAATAATATATAATAAATAATATAATATATAATAATAATAATAATAATAATAATAATAATAATAATATATATATATATAATATAATATATATATATATATATATATATATATATATATATATATATATTATATTATATATATATATATATATATATATATATATATATATATATATATATATATATATATATATATATATTTTTTTGTTCTGTATCTGTTATTGTTCAGAAGAAGAGATTTCTTCGGAAACTTTGTTTGAGATGTAATTTCTGCCTGTTAATGACATTTTTATTTCAAGCCCAGAAAGTTTTCGTAAAATATTTTTCATTGGGATCCATACCCGATTGCAATCTGACATCTTGAATGAAGTTCTGGGTCCGGAAGGATGATAAAAATATATGTAACATCATCGTTCTCCACACTTATTTCTTTTACCTTTCCAATCCACCATTGATCATCATATACGCAAGCTACTGTGTCATTTATCTCTACACTTAATGAAACAATTTTGCTGACACAGTGGTCTTCGTAAACGTCAGTTTTTGAGGTTGGATAGCACCTAATTATGTTCTCTGAAAGTGGAAAGAATTTTTGAGTTTCTTATTTCCCTTAATTCTCAAACAATTTTCATATCTCGTTTCATTAACAATGTGTTCCATGAATTTTAACATTACTGGAAAAAATAAGTTATTCCTCTTATTTTCTCTTTGCAGAATGAATATGTTTGGTCAATATTAAGAATTTGGTGTGTTGTTGTTCTCTGACTTTGATTAATTCGCGCTTTGTTGTTCCTCCAACCCCATCATAGGCATTTTTCCCGTGGCAAGATGCAAAGAAATGCCATTCAGCTTTTAATGCGAAATCTTTTTGGTGATGGCAAATGTTATAAAAATTTTTATTCTTATACTGGCTACCCACTTCCATCTGAAAAATATACTAGCTTTTCAACTTTAGGCAAATTATGTTTAATATATTTTACTACATATGTTTGGAAGAAGTGAACAACTGATGTGTTGTGCTCTAAGTAGTTACTTAAAGCACAAAGAGAGTGACTTCTTAATTTATTATTTTCATCTCTAAAATATAGAACAAATGGGTGCAAAGTAGCTTGGTCATTGACCCAATGATACCCTTGAAATTTGTCTTGGACTACGTACGTGTAGTTCTCGGCAAAATCAGCCAAGATTATGCATTCATTTTCAGAAAGTTTTTCTTTCTTTTCTTTCAAAAATTTCGATAGAATTTAAATACAGGTAAGGTTTCAACCCGGATAGAGGATTAAACCTCGAAAAAAATGAGTGAGCAATATATATATATATATATATATATATATATAATAATATATATATATATATATATATATATATATATATATATATAATATATATATATATATATGTATAATATATATATATATATATATAATAATATATATATATATATATATATATATATATATAATAATATATATATATATATTTCTACTATCTTTATAATATATATATATAATAATATATATATAACATATATATATATATATGTATATATATAATAACATAATAACATAATAATATATATATATATATCAACTTTTAAAGAGTTACTGATTAATTTTGATAATTTACAGTGTAAAATCATCTAATAAATTATTATTACAACAATTAAAATTTTTAACATTGTTTCATTTCTCCTTGATGCCCCACTATTTTGTCTATGTATTATCTTGAACTATAATAACTATAATAATAACTATCATAACACAACTTAAAATTTTTTTGGCATTTTGAATGGCTGTATTTCTTAAAACAAGCAAATACCAAAGTCAATATTGCAGGTGAAAGACATCTATGGTAGTAATATAATGTGTGAAAATTTCAGATTTTAGCACTTGCCCCATCAGAGATATTAAGGTTCAAAGTTACCGTTTTCCAAAAAATTGATTTTTGGACACCCTGTAAATTTTTTAAAAATATTTGCAAACTATAAAATTTTGAGTTAAACCCTACTTTAGTATGTATCATCACACAAAAATTTTATATGGTTAAATTATTTCCTTCTTTTAATAATACACCATGAAAATGGAAATTTCTTCAATTTTTAACAATTTTCAGATTCATTTTCATGGTGAAATATTATTTTCCCCAAAAAAATGAGAAAGGCCAAATGTTATCCCTAACAAATCACTCTCCATGAAATTTGGTATAAGAACCAATATGGAGATATGACTTAAAATGTTACCTCTTTTAAGTGATAAATTTTGCTCCACCTAGTCAAACATTTTGGCTCACCCTGTTACAACCAGAGTAAATCTAAAAAAACGAATGGTGGGTTTGAACTTTCCAGGGATAACATTAACACCTTGCAAAATATAAAAGTTTTCAAAAATTATCAGGCATCCATCAAGATTTGCTTGGAGAAAAATGGATTGACCCATATATATATATATCCTATTATCTTCCTCCTATCCCAGATTGGGGGTGAGTGCGCCTTTGTTAGGACATTAGGACATTAAGAATATAGAGCAGTATAAAGCCACATGGGCCTATCGAGGCTGTCCCAGTCAGCCCACTACCCAAACATGCTCATGCAAATCCACAAAGCACCCTAGGGCTTGTCAATTTGTTGTAACTATAAATCCACCAATTTGGTTAGTCAAAACTAATGATATATAAATATGATATCCAAACCATCCACATGCATTAATAACCTAGTTATGGTCACACATGCCATCTAACAATAACTGCTATAACTAAAAACCCGCCAATTTGGCTTGGTCAATATATTATTCAACCCATCCATAAACGAATCTAACCGTTTCTTAAATGTTACAATCACACTCAGCAACCTCCTCTGGCAGACTATTCCAAATTTAACACCCCTATTACTGAATGCATGCTTTGTTATATCAAGATGCTTTCTTCTTAATTTCTTATTATGCCCCCTGGTCACCTGTCCATGTTCTACTATGAAAATTTATTGGTCTCCTATGTTATCAATAGATGTAAATATTTTGTAGACTTGTATCATGACCCCTCAAATCAGCCTTTCTACAGAAAACATTCCCTAACTCCTTCAGCCTCTCCTCATAGCTCACCCTCAACCCCAGAAATCATCCTTGTTGCTCTACGTTGCACTCTCTAGCATATCTAAGTCCTTTCTTTAAATAAGGAATTTAAACTTGTGCACAATATATCTTTATTTCTTTATAGCTATTATGATTTACTTATTACTTCCCTTGCTCTTATTAAACAACATTGCGATTTATTATACCTAGCATCTTATTAGCTTATTTCTATTACTTCCAAACATTGATTAGCTACTTTCAAATTACTGCTTATAATCACTAGAAATCTTTTCTTGATTACAGACTCAGAAAGACCACTCCCATTCATAAGTAGTTAAAACTTTTATTTGAGTAACCTAGGGTGAAGAACCTTACACTTTACTATTAAAATTCATTACCTCTGCCCACCCAAAGTTTATCAAGATCATTTTGAATCTTTTTACATCCTTCACTATTCCTAACTGAGGTGGCCACTTTAGTATCATCTGCAAACTTAGAAACCTTGCATTTAAGTCCCTGGTCTAAATCATTTATATATGAGGAACAATAGTGGCCCCAGACACTGAACCCTGTGGGACACCACTCTTCACTATTTCCCATGGTGATTTATTCCCATTTAGTTGTACACACTGTTTTCTATTGTAACCACTCTTTAATCCAACTATGTACCACTCCACCCATACCACATTGCAATAACTTTTTCATCAGCCTTATGTGGGGAACCTTACCAAAAGCTTTACTAAAGTCTAAATATACAATATCAACTGGATCTCCTCGGTCAATGCAGTCAGTAATGTGTTCCATAAATTCTAAAAGGTTTGTCTGACATGACCTACCCTTTCTGAAACCATGCTGGT
>JABUQX010000946.1:0-5000 GCA_015478945.1 Trachelipus rathkii
ATTTAGTATGGGGTAGAGCAGAGGGGATCGTCAGGGGTGCAAATGTGAGGGCAGCCTAGGGAATAGGTAGAGAGGTAGACAGGTGAATAATGGATTGCGAAACTAAAGGGTCAGGAAGAATGGATGAGGGGAGATAGTGATAAAACGAGGTAGTGCGTAGCACAGATATGAACAGGAATTATTGACAGATGAATAAGTCAGAGTTGTAGAACTAGAAATACTGATTTAAGATGAGGATCTCGAAAGTCCCACCCCCCCCCCCCCCCCAAGCCCCCTTTTTTTGAAAACCCTGCAGTAACAGTTTCGACTGTCTTCCAGATGGGGAAGGGATCAGAGAGTGCCAATGGTAATGTTAAGTTTTTAAAGGGAAGACTGATACAATGCTAATTGGAGACTCTATGATACGATACTAGATAGGACTTTTCAAAATAGAATATAAAGAAACGATTGAGAGTATGTATCAGGTGGCAGAGTGAGTGATATCGTGGATGGGATAGATAGAGAGATTGATTCTACAAATGTTGATTCAGAGGTGATTGTGCCATGTGGTCAATGATATAGGGCATAGAAGCGTCAGAAGAATTATAGCCATTATATGGAGATTTGGATTCGGAAGATGAAGCTAGTGGAAGAAGGTGGCATGATTTCTGGGATTTTACTAGGTTGGTGCGGTTCAGGATGGGGGAGTAGGGCTTTGGTGTAATGAAAGGGTAGGAAAATTATGTTTTTTCAGAATATATTAGGTTTTTTTGGATTTGTGGAGAGAATTTCTGGATACAGATCTTTTTGCACAGATGGAGCTTCACTTGAGTCGTAAAGGTGTGGAGCTTTTCAGTACCAGTTTGGAACTTGTTTAGCAGAAAACTAGGTAAAGTTGGGGGTGGTGGGCTAAATCCTGGATATAATTATAGCAACGGTAACTGTAATAGTGGGAGATAAATAAAACTAATGTTGTTTCAGGTTTAAATATGATGAATGCAAATAATAATAACAGCATTTCGATATCAAATGTTTTTACACAATGCTCATAGCCTTAAGAAATAAAAAAGATTGAGCTGATTAGTTATACCATAAATGAGATCTAGACATTATTTGCATAATGAGGCATGGGTTAATGAGAATTATAATGGAGACTCCTTTCAGGAATATGAAATAGAGGGATATTCACTTGTATTTATCAGCGTAGAGGAAGAAGGGTGGTGGTGTGGCGCTCTATGTTAAAAGCAATATTCAATCTGTACTAATGACTGACTTTAAATTAATCATGCATATTGAATAGTGGTGGGTGATATCCTTATATACCATAATCTATATGAATTAGGGGGCATTTTTATAGCCTCCTGGCCGAGTCCAGATTAGTATGCTGAAATTGTGAACGAAATTGAGACAGCATGCCACAGTAATGAAAAGGTATTGTCATAGTGGGTGATTTTTAATTTTCCTGGCTTTCATTGGGATTCCTTGTCTATTATGGACCGTAGTAGTTCTGCCTTCATAATTGTATACTAGATAATTTTTTGACCCAGATGGGTCCAAGAACCCAAAAGATACGATGCACTATTAGACTAAATTAAATAATGATGAAAGTATGGTGGATGAATTTAGAGTTTGAGGAGGATTTAGGACTTAGTGACCATAATATATTAGATTTAAATGAATGTGATATCTGGGCAAATTGGCAAGTAATAAGGAAATAGATCATAAGATTTTCAGAAATGGCGATTTTAACCAAATTTTCGAGACATGCTTATATCATAACTGACTTGGGATAAAGAGTTTTCAAGACAAAATGTTTATCATGTGGGAACATTTTAAACAAATTTTAATGAATATTCCGTCAGTATTGTTTTAAAGATAAACCATTAGGGTGGCGGAGAGAACCTGTTTGGTGGAATACGAGAGATAAGAGAGAAAATTAATAAGAAAAACGCAGATGTTTTAAAATATTCAATGGTAGTAATAGAAGATGATTTAGAAATTATAGGAAAAATAGAAATGACCTTAACCAGTCAATAAGAAAGGAAAAGAGAGAGGCAGAAATTAATTTAGCAAGGTAATAGTAATAAGAACCTGAAGAAGTTTTTTTAGCTTTTATAAATTTAAAGTAAGAATAGGACAATTGGTTCAATAAAATTGATGAAATTTAGTGAGTTCAGATTAGGAGGTCAACACTTTCAATGCTTATTTTGCTCAGTGTTTAAGAGGAAAGATTAGATAATAGTTCAGAGACTAATAGTTTTGTATGCATGTAACAATAGACTTACAGAATTTGAATTGAGATTAAAAGATATTAAACGTTTATTAGATCATATTGATCCAGGTAAAGCTGCAGGCTGATGGTATATTTGGTAGAATTCTGAAAGAGGGTAGTTTAAGCATTGCAAAGGCACTGTATTTGATTTTTAAGCGATCTATAACATTTGGTGAGGTAAAGCCAGATGACTGGAAAACAGCATATGTTGTGCCTATTTATAAGAAGGTAGTAAGGAAGATTTGGGAAATTATAGGCCAGTTAGCTTAACATCTTTGGTTGTATAGGTTCTGGAAAAGTTACTGAAGGTCATATCACATAGAGAAATATTTAGAAGATAACAAGGTATTGTTGACTCCCAGCATGGTTTTACACAAAGGGTAGGTCATGTCAGACAAACCTTTTAGAATTTATGGATACCATTACTGAACTGCATTAACCGAGGAGATCCAGTTGATATTGTATCATTTAGACTTTAGTAAGCTTTTTGATAAGGTTCCCCACATAAGGCTGATGAAAAGGTTATTGCATGTGGTATAGGTGGAGTGGTACTTGGTTGGATTAAAAATGAATGAGAATAAGAAAACAGTGTGTAAAACTAAATGGGATTAAATCATCATGGGAAATAGTGAGAGTGGGTCCACAAGGGTTCAGTGCTGGGGCCACTTTTGTTCCTCATATATATAATGATTTAGACCAGGGACTTAAATGCAAGGGTTCTAAGTTTGGCAGATGATACTAAAGTGGCCAACTCAGTTGGAAATAGTGAAGGATGCATAAGATTCAAAATGATCTTGATAAACTTCTGGGTGGGCAGATTTAAGTGGGCAAATGTAATTTTAATAGTAAAAGTGGTAAGGTTCCTTTCACCGTAGGTTATTCAAATAAAAGTTTAACTAACGATTGAATGGGGATGGCTTGAGTCTGTGGACAGAAAAAGATTTTAGGTGTGATTATAAGCGTAATTTGAAAGTAGCTAATCAATGTTTGGAAGCTAGAAATAAAGCTAATAAGATGCTGGGCATAATAAATCGCAATGTTGTTTACAAGAGCAAGGAAGTAATAAGTAAACTGTATAATAGCTATGTTAGGCCAATAATAGAGTATTGTGCACAAGTTTTTTAAAAAAAATAAAAAACTTTTGAAATTTATTATTTAAAATATAAAAAATAAAAAGTCAAAAAAAATTAGATTTCCTAAATAATATAATAATATGGCAATATATGGGCCCCTTATTTAAAGAAAGACTTAGATATGCTAGAGAGAGTGCAACAAGGATGATTTCTGGGTTTGAGGGTAAGAGCTATGAGGAGAGGCTGAAGGAGTTAGGAATGTTTTCTGTAGAAAGGCGATTTCTCAGAGGGGACATGATACAAGTCTACAAAATATTTACATCTATTGATAATACAGAGACCAATAAATTCTTCATAGTAGAACATGGAACAGGTGACCAGGGGCATAATAAGAAATTAAGAAGAAAGCATGCCATCTTGATATAAGAAAGCATGCATTCAGTAATAGGGTTGTTAAATTTTGGAATAGTCTGCCAGAGGAGGTTGTTGAGTGTGACTCGATTGCAACATTTAAGAAAGGGTTAGATTCGTTTATGGATGGGTTGGGTATCATATAATATATTGACGAAGCCAAATTGGCGGGTTTTTAGTTATAGCAGTTATTGTTAGATGGCATGTGTGACCATAACTTAGTTATTAATGCATGTGGATGGTTTGGGTAATCATATTTTATTATCATGTAGTTTTGACTGCCAATTGGTGGATTTGTAGTTACAACAAATTGAAAAGCCCTAGGGTGCTTTGTGGATTTGCATGAACGTGTTTTTTTATTGGTTGACTGGGGCAGTCTCGATAGGCCCATGTGGCTTTTAACTGTCTCTATATTCCTAATGTCCTAATGTCCTAATGTATGCTGCGCACCTCACCCCCAATCTTGGGATAGGAGGAAGATAATTATGATATATATATATATGGGTCAATCCATTTTTTCCGTACCGCTGAATGGCCGCTCGATAATTATTGAAACCTTTATATTTTGCTTGCGTTAATGTTATCCCTGAAGTTCAAAACCACATTCGTTTTTTTGTAGAATTTACTCTGGTTTGTAACAGGTGAGCCAAATGGTTTGACCAGGTGAAGCAAAATTTATCCCTTAATAGAGGTAACATTTTAAGTCATATCTCCATATTGGTAATTCTTATACCAAATTTCATGGAGAGTGATTTGTTAGGGATACTTTAAGGTACATTTGGCCTTTCCTGTTTTTTTTGGGGACAATAATATTTCACCATGAAAATGAATCTGAAAAATTGTGTTAAAAATTGAAGAAATTTCCATTTTCGTGGGTGTATTATTAAAAGAAGGAAATAATTTAACGATATAAAATTTTGTGTGATGATACATACTAAAGTAGGGTTTAAACTTAATCTTATTTGAAGTTTGGTAAATGATTTTTAAAAAAAATTTACAGGGTGTCCAAAAAATCAATTTTTCGGAAAATCGGTAACTTTGAACCTTAATATCTCTGATGGGGTAAGTGCTAAAAATCTGAAATTTTCACACATTATACTACTACCATAGATGTTCCTTCACCTGCAATATTGACTTTGGTATTTGCTTGTTTTAAGAAATACAGCCATTCAAAAATGCCAAAAAAAAAAAATTTTTTTTAAGTTGTGTTATGATAGTTATTATTATAGTTATTATAGTTCAAGACAATACATAGACAAATGAAA
>JABUQX010000946.1:10000-37671 GCA_015478945.1 Trachelipus rathkii
CCGAAAGCATTGGTGAATCCAGGAACATTTGTTTCTTTTTTATGTATCTAGAATGGGGAGTCGATCGGTATATTCCATCTGAGCTGCGAATATCATAATAGTAGTTCATAACATGACTACCCCGAAGACAAATTTTATCTTGCCATTGGTATTGGTTGTATGCCAAGTTCTCAAAGGCAGTAAAGGCTTTTATGGAATGAGCTCTCATGAGCCTAGGAGACATGATGGCATCTTCTTTTAGATGGTCAGCGAAGGCTGGGCCCCATGCTCTAATAAGTCTTTTCTGGTTAAATCTATATATATCCTGGATAGGCGGAATCATAAGCATGACACGGACTCGAGGATTCTTTCTTCTAGCTATTTGGGTAATCTGGTCCATTATTTCAGGCACATCATTGACTGGTATATCTGGTACAGGCTCAAAAACAGTTGTTTGTCGATTGCCGTTATGAATGGTTTTTCTTTGCCAGGCAAGTGGTGTAAGAGCCCAAATCAGTAAAAAAATTGGACCTGGTTCTTGTATCATGAACTTTTAACTTAGTGCAGTGCATCGGACAGAAACGCCCGGGACTACAATCAGTTAGAGTTGATGATCATATTCCTGCTCGTTAACAATTCTTTTATTCTGTTTGAGAGATACACACGCTGGGCTTCAACACAAGTAAGAGTGGCATTCTTCAGCACATAACAAAAGCTGGAATGAGGAATATGTCGCTTTAGTACTGCATCAGTATGTTTTATGTTACATAAATTTACATTCTTGCTCAAATTTACATTTATACTAGCTAGATAAAGTGAACATTGGGAGCAATATGTTTTTTGTTTGTTCAGTACAGCGACCCAGAATGAGTATAAAATGTTGCCATGTAATATCAAGCAACTGCAAAGGGCATGTGGAAGGACTGGTAAAATTTATGAACATGAAATAAAGTAATAAATAATAATGAAAAATAATATAATAATATAAATAAATATAGTTCATTCGTTGCAATATATTATTGAATCTAAGAGTTTCTCATAATTTATCATCTGTTTACTTATTCAAAGGATACTATATTGAAAAAATTTACACCCTATTCTAGCTATAATATGAAAGGAAAAGTTAGGTAGTGTGTGATTTCTACTGTTATAATTGCAAAGGTTAGTATTGTAATGTACGCATCGGTAATAATTACATGATTCTAAAATATTAAATTAGGGACAATCCCCCCTTGCTCTGGTGAATGTATGGTTAAGAATAGGCAAAAAGTATATTAATATTTTGCTCAAAATATTTTATCTTCTTAAATTTCGTTTAAATATTTTACTAGAGATAATGTCTCGAATTTGTTCTTCTGTTTTTATTTCTACTTCTTCGATAAGATCATCCAACTTTTTGCTTCCACTTCTTCTAAAATGAGTTTTTTCTTTTCCTTTTTCGGTGTTTCCATTTCAGCATCCTTGGCTGCTACTACAATGATTAAAAGAGTCTTCAACACTTTTAGACTTCCTTTCTTTTCTTTTTCTTTGGTGGTTCTCCAGTTTCATCAACATCATTAGCAATGAAGGAACCATTCAAAATTTGCTTCTGACATTTCCTGCATTTCCACTAGTTTTCTATTTCTCTTCCTCTCCTTCCTCAAATTTTTCTGATGACTTCAACATTTTCAACACATGCTTTGGAAATAGTATCAGCTCAGCATACTCTGTGATGCCCAACAATGAATGATGATTTATTCCGTTTATTTCTTCAGTTTTGTGTATTTGTTCCAATTAATATATTTCTCTTTTCTTAAAGGTAAATATAATCTTGAAAAACTAACGCGTATCAATCTTATAAAACACAAAATCATTGTAATGTACTAATGACTGACACCGAAACTGACACCGAAACTGAAGAAAGAGAATTTCTAAACAATGCTGACATTGTGAAAAATATGTATTCAAAAAGTTTCGAAAAAGGAAATCGTTCATATATATTGTATTGTTATTACTATGTAATATCAAAATTCTGTCTATCAAGACTGTTAACACGTACCAGTAAGTAACATAAAATTATAAAATATGAAAATTTTTAACAATGAACAAACTAGAAATTTAAAGTGAACATATTTTGCTTTGCTTAAAACTATACTGTATCAAAGCAACTGAAAATTGTAATTTGTAATGTATAATTGTGAAATAATTTCTCATCGGCTCTTGAATTACTTTAACAGCGAGTATGTATTTTTGTTTAATTTCATACCAATCTGAAAGAGTACATAAAAATAATTTAACTCTCACCGAACAATAATGATTTTTTGAATTAAGTTCCGATTCATCATTAAGATCAAATTTAAAAACCAAGAATTTAAATAACTCATAGACCAGAATTAAAAAGAATATTCATGTCTTTATAAAGAAGCATTGAAGGCTCTACTGCGTTTGATGAAACAAACATTTTGGGTACGAATCGGGATTCGGAGGTTATGTCAAATGACACCACAAAGTTAGGAAATCTATATAACCATAGGACTCGCCTTTGCTCTAGCCTTTTAAAAAAATTTTCTCGAAAAAAAAACATTTTGAGTAACTTATATAAAACCCAGAACTAGAGGAACAAAGAGCAATCAAATTAAGCATATGTTTACTTCTTGCCTAAATTTAGTTTGACAACCTTACTTATTAGTTTACGTATATTTACATAACAGAATATTACTATCATCAGCTATACTTTCTCTCCTCACGCAAATTAATTCAATCTATAACTATTCTCATCTTCTTCCTTTTAACCTATGAGACACAGAAAAAAGAAATACTTGATATGGTATATATATATATATATTAATTATAATATATATATATATATAATATATATATATTATATACTATTATATATATATATAATATATATCTATCTTATATAGTGTATATTATATATATACTGATTATATTGTAATATATATATATATATATATATAATATATATATATATATATATATATATATATTTTGATGATATATGTCTTATATATATATTATATAATACTATATTTATAATATATTAATATATTATATATATATATATATATACTATATCATTTTCTTTATATGTAAATATACTATTATAATATATATATATATAATATTTATATATTTATATAATAATATATTATATATTATATATATCTGTATATAAGTATCATATACTAGTTATATATATAATAGCTATATTATATAACTATATATATATATATAAATATTATATTATATAGTATAACTATATATTACCATTATATTATATATAGATATATTATATATATATATATAAACTATTATATATATATTATTAATAGTTATATAAGCATTATATATTTATATATATATATATACTATATATATATATAGTATATATATATATATATATAAATTAATATTATATATAAATTATATATATATATTATTTACATATTATATTAATATATATAATAATATTATATATATATAATATATATATATCATATATAATATATAGTATTATATATATATGATATAATATATCATATTATATATATATTACATAAATAATATATAATACTGTTATTAGTGATATAGTATATTGTGCTAATCATATATAATATATATATAAGTATATAATATATACTATTATATATGTATTACATAAACCAGCATAGGTATACGTATTAACGGTGAGCATATATAAATATATATATATATATATATATTATACTATATAATAATATATTATATATATATATAATATAGTATATATATATACTTATATTATATATTATATATACATATAATATAAATACTATAATAATATTATAATATATATATATATATAATCATATATTATATATTACTAATATTATATATATTGATATATATATATACAGTAAATTAATACAGATATCTATATTATATGACTAGTATATATTAGGATACTATCATATAATATCTTTATATATTATATTATATATAATATTATATTATAGATATTATATATATCTGATTATATATATATATATTATCATAATCTTAGCTATATATATATATTCACTATATAAGACTTTCTAATCAGGTTCCCTTTTTCTCATTCTTAACATTTCAACGTTCACTTCCCAGAGGCGACCCAGCTAGTAAGTCACTATTCATTCCTCCTTCCATACACAGATTCATTATCCTCTTGCTTGTTCCTTCTACAAGTAGGTATTGTGCAGCTCAGTTAGCCATTTCTTTTTTCCTCCTTTATATAATTCCTTAATTCTTCTTTTCTTACTTTTTAACCGGCTGTGCCTCACCTCTTCATTATCCACCAGCTTAAGCTGTAACATTTCTATCTATTTCACTACGTGTGCACGATCTCATCAACAACTTGCCTTTTGCACTGACTAAACCAATACTGCTTAGGAACCGAAAAAGTATGTAGACGCCTTCTTTTTGCTCCCAGATTTGTTTGATTGTTTAACTTGTTCTAGGACTTCCGACAACATGATGATTACCTTGCTCAGAGTGCTATTGTTAAAGAAATACATTTCTCGCTGACACCTTTTTACCAACTTATCCCACGTTAATTCTTACCACACTTCTTCCGTATCTCCTTCGCTCTCCATCCAAACCCCCTACCTAACCTTAATTACATAAACAACATCATATCCAAAGCCTCACATAAGTTAAATGCTCTGAAGATTTAACATCAAACCATATTTCAACTTTAACTCTTCACCAACACAAAACAATCATACTTTTCCTTCGGTAACCATCTCTAACTACAACCCCAAAACTACTAGATGTTAGGAACTTATTGTATTACTCTCTTGCTGCAATAAAAATTAAATAGAAAATTGAGATTACCACTCGACCTAATACGCTCTCCTTGACGCAGAAGTAATCACCTTCTACCTATTCTCATTTTCATCCCACATTCCCAAAAAGACGCACCTGTTGTATTACCATCTTTCTTTCTGGTATCACCTATCCCTATTTACGGTCCCTCAACATAATAATCTGAAGCTCCTCACTCACACCATCCAAAACATCATTCAGATAGTCTCAACAAAAATGGCCGTACTCTCTCACATTATTCCCTCAGAAATAGGAGACCTACGTTCACAAACCACACATTACCTCTGCAACTTTTTTAAAATAATACATATGAAGCGAATTTAAACCAATTTAGATCAATATCTAATACGCATCGTCCACCAAACACAAAGTGTCTACAATAGCTCTTACCACAAGTCACTCATCTAACACACTCAAAAAATTGCCAATTCTCCTTACAGACCATTCCAAACACTAATCGATTACCCATGGTCCCGACACCAGCACTCACAAAAAGATGCTTTTTTACACCTAACCAGAGCTGCATTTTAACGACCGTTTGTTCTTTTCATCTTTGCTCCCCCATCTCAAAAATCACCGCTAGTGCACAGCGACAGCAAAGTTCAAAGTCTTTGCTCCTTTTCCCTAAATACACTCCATCACATTTTCTCTCTTCTCTCTATCTACTTATTCCCTATTGTATCATAGAAACATCTCTGGACCACCATATACCCATGAGTGACACAGATTCATACAAAGATTCTCTATCGAAGGGTTGCGCTCTGCATTAAGAAGAATTTCCAAATGCTCCGGTTTATGGCCCCAATCCGCGCCCATCTCCGAGGATAGCAGCCCAGCATTCCCTAGCCAAGATAGGGCTACTATAAATATGTACCCATGGTGGGGCAGCCAGAAAAGACCAACATGCCCGCAACTACCCAATGTCCCTAGTTTCGCCTTCTTACGACAACACAGACCATACGATGTAGGCAATCTTTCTCTCCACCACCTCATGGTAAAGAATAAGTTAAGTTAGGTATGTCCTGTAGGATGTTGTCCCTTAGAAAGAGGGTAGAGGAACGTTAGAGTTAATGTGTATCCATAAATATGAAGATAAAATAGATGATCCAGATTACTACGATGTTTGCCGGTGGTGGGGATGAGTGTCTCGTTGAAAGCAAATGAAAACCGCCGCAAAAACCCATATATACTATATATAATAATATAATTATAGTAATATTAATTACAATAATTATAATAGTATTCTTTGGCTAGAATAGTTATAATATAATGTAGTTCAAACTATAAGGTATTAAGACATCAATAAAAATAGTGGCTTAATATGCCTCATTAGTTATATCTGATAATAGGTAACCAGGCCATAAACATATAAATAGTTTCAATCACTCATAATTTACTCGTTGTATGGCAAATATAAATTATTACCCTTATACTAAATAACGCGTTATTTATATATATATATATATATAATATAATATTATATATATAAATTTAGTTATATATCTATATATACTTTTCACTTTCAATATTATATATATCGATAAATATAATTAGCTATATATTTATATATATATATATGTATAATAGTAATATATACTGTGATATATATATATGTATATCATATATATATTATTATTATTTATATTATACTATAACATTATATTATATTATTATTATATATTATATAATATTAAAATATAATTATAAATATATATATATATAATATATAATATATTAGTATATATATTATATATATATTATATATTATATATATACTATATAATGGAGATCCTATTAATTGGTTCTTCCATCAAAACTCCCATTAGACCCTTCCTCTACTGAGAACGTTTGACGTTGGTATTGCCTATTTCCTTTTCTTATAGGTACTTACAACTGCAAGACGTTCGGGGAGTTGACCGTCTCGCAAACCCACCATCCTGCGTCAACTCACGTTCTGCACAAATAGGATAGCATTGCTCTCAGCATATGGAAGTATGCTGCTAGCAGTATTAAAAAAACCATTGATGTTCGTTCGTGCAGTGCCTCCCTTCTTATTCAGCTACTTTCTGTTGCATGAGTGGAAAACTCTTTGCCTTCCTCTGTTTTCCTACAGTATTTAAATCTTACTCTCTTAGAGCGTTCGTAGATGGCGGTCTACCATTCCACCTGACGAGATTTTCGTTAGTCTTCTCTTTTCCTTTTCTTGTAACGAAATTCTGAGTGTTTTAATGAGGGAAAATTCGAGCTATATTGAGTAGTATTTTACTTTCTTACAATCATTTAATATTGTTTTTTAAGAATCCTTTAAACCAATTGCCTTAGTTTCGTGCAAAATTAATTAAACCACTGAGCCGTTAATGCTCTATGTTGGTTTTATTTTCGTATTAATTGCGCCAACGGAATTTTGGAAGTACGTTCGGGTTGGGGGGGTATTATGGCGAGGTATGTAAGGACGTTTCGCATTGACGGTCACAGGGTTTAAAGGATGTTTTATACATAGAAGTGTTTAGGAGTATGTCTTCTAAGTGTTAGACTCTCATCTATTAAGACCACATTCTTTTGTCTTAGTAACTATAAAGTTATTGGATATTTAGTTGATGTTTAATTAATTTTAGGGTGCAGTTTGGTATCGAGAGAGTTTATTATATTCAGAGTCTTTATTCAATAATAAACAAAATCCCCCTCTACTACTGAATAGTGATGCTCTTCAGTACCCTTTTAGTTATATGAGAGCTTGATCAAATAAATTAAAAATTAAAACTAAACAATTAACTTCATTATAATTTGTCATTTTTTTTTAAAATCTGTTCAGTCTTGAGTGTTGTTCCATTATGTAAACAAGATAATTATTTATCTATTTTTTTTATGTGGTTAGGTTTAGTGTTTGGAAAAACTTCGGTAGTGATAGAAGAGAAAATCTTTTTTAATAAATCTCGTAAGTATTTTTTTTAAATATTTAACTTAACTATTTATTAGTAGTTTTACTATGCGTCTACCTTGAAAATGAAAAAAAAAGAATAATATTCGAAAATCGGCCTGTAATAATAAAAATGAAAAAACTTCGTTAAATTGTTCTATATTTATTATTCATTAATATATATTATATATATTTATATATAGATATTATTATATATATTTATTATATATTATATATATTATATATATATATATTTAAAATGATACACATTTATATATTATTTCATATATTAGGGATCAGATACGCAGAGAGTTACATTTATATTTTATTTCTTTTACAGAGATAAAAACCACACCACTCACGTGGCAGATGCACCTAAATCAAGGAGGGAGTGTTTATGTACTCGAGTAACGTCTCGGAGCAGGACGAGCTCAAGCCCAAGTTATAAGAAGAATTAGCTCACATTCTCCCACCCGAACCCAGTGCGAAAACCTGGGACCCTCCGCTTTGTTGGGCTGGATGTAGCTCTAACACTTGAGCTATCTAGTGTGTTTTTATATAATATATAAAATATAAAAATAAATAATTAATTAATAGATATATATATATATATATATAATTATATATATATATATATTAATATATTATAATATATATTATATATATATTAATATATATTAATATATTATTATATATATTACAAATATACATATTTAATTATTATATATATATATATATATATATTATTATATAATATATATATATATATAGATGATATAATTTATATTTATTAATAATATTATATATTATATATATATATATATATATATATATTATATAAATACATTATAATTTACAATTATATATATATATATATATCTATTACATACATAATAATATATATATATATAGATATATAAAATATATATATAATATATATATATATTATATATATAATATACTATATATATAATATGATATATATATATATATTATTATATTTATTAATATATATATATATATATGTATATATATAGATATATATATATATTATTATATATATATATAATATTATATATATATAATATATATACATATATATATATATATATATAGTAGTATTAATATATATATATAGGCAGTATAATTATTATATATATACATATAGCACATATACGTTACATCATAATAACAAATTACCAGCGACTATCACCACGTTAATAGATAATTATGTCACCAATAAATTAACATACACTAACACCGAGTTGGGAAAACACATCAACTTTTTAACACTATAATCTTATTAATATTATCACTAGATTGTTGAATGATCCCAATCTCTAGCCAACCATATGTTGAGCATCCCTCTTATTGAGTCATGGAATGAAGCAAGCATTCGGACGAGGCGTCACGACAAACAGCAGTATTAACATCCCAATCAGCTCGCAATGAATTATCACTCATTGCATGATATGTCAAAGAGGTTCATGATTTCAAACTTTTTCACTTCACCGCAGAAATCAAGATTAATTTTCATTTTAAGATTTCTGAGAGCTATAATTTAATTTAATAGAACATATTTTTTCCGAAAAAAACAAATTAGTTTTGAAAACATTAAAAATTTCTCTGTCTTCAAATCCTTCTCCGATGACATACCATCCAAAAACACAATCAGTTTGTTGCAACCTTCACATGATCAATGAGTCAAGATCTTCAACCCCTTCTGATTACTCACTTCACTAGTTCTTTTTTCTTCTCATGTTCTTGTCCTTGTTCGTTTTGTTTATTTAAAAAATCTCTACCAGAGTGCTGATTTCCATATATAATAATATTCCAGTACTATATTATATATATATATTATATATAAGATATATATATATATATATATAGATATATATATAATATATATATATAATATATTAGTATATATATATATACGATATATATATATACATATATAATAGCTAGTAGGTATATAGTATATATATATAGTTATATATTTTATATACTAATATATATATATATATATAATAGTGATGGGGACGATTAATTCCGGAAATCGTCATCGGAATCGGAGGAATCGGCTGTTATTCAGGAATCGGAAGCGGATTGCGAATCCGCGAAATTTTGATACCGATCTCTTTGACGCGATTGCTTGGTATACAATACTGAAAATAATTTTTATTCGATCTTATAGGGTATTTCCAAAAGACAAGTATTTCGAAGTCTGCTGATTTGATTTTTAATTTCAGTTCTTCTAATCTATTTAATTAAAGAAAACTGTATTGAGCGGCACATCTTTACGTAGAGCTTAAGAGTTAAGATATTTAGGGTTTTCAGACAGTCATGGTGAGCAGACATTTGGGCAATGTTTCCGAGTCGTGTATGATATGTTTAGATACTTATATACCGTGAACATAAGTGAGCAGCTATAATATTTGCCTTGATAGGCTTGTACTAATTGGAGTATTGGAATATAAATGCTATCATTCCGAGTTTACCCCATTTCCGTATCTCAAACAGCATCTAAATATAAGTGATTGTCTTCAAGAAATTATTATGGAAGAATTCAAGATATCCTTGCATAGAAAATCTGCTTATAGTGCAGAATGACGGTTGCCTACTATGGCTGCAGGAGTTAACACAAGTAGGATTCCAGGAATTACCTTGCTTTTTACACTCTTTTGCAACTAGTTCTCATGATGCCATATTTGAACAAAAGAGACGTGAAAAAAAAATCCATTATGCAGACAAATCGTAGGTCATATACTTAATCACTCGCCTCAAGCTATTGCCAAGTATGAAGAATATCAACTAGATTTAATTTACACAGCACAGGATTTATTCGGCATCTGTTAAACCAATGAATAGCCAGTATCCTATTGCTATCAAAACAAATTTTGAACAAAAGGACGGCTCTCATTTCATATTTGCAGTGAAAATTCTTAAAATTGCATTCTTAGAAATTGCGGAAAAGTTATTCAAAATTGCAAAAATTCTTAAAATTTTGTTTGATTGTGACAAATTTAATTGAGCCACAAGGAATCAATGGAATCGGCAATAATCCCAAATATGAAAGTGATTTGCAGAGTTTTTGAAAAGAGTCAGAAAAAGGACTATTTGAGGGACTTGGGTCTTTACAGTATCAGCATGGAAAAAAATTCCGTAAAAATAGGATTCAGCGACTTGACTTTTATGATAAGATCGTTGTGCTTGGCGACCAACTCATTGATCCCAACGCTTGTAAAACTACACAGTCATTGAAGATGAAAATAAACATAAAAATAGCTGGAAGATTTTTGAATAATTATCTTTACAAAATATATGTTGTATAAAGGAAAGGAAAACAGTTTTCCACTACTTTTAAACCAATCTTCAGATCTTCTCACTTTACAACAGAATAGGGACGTTAAAAGGGATACGTGAAGATAAGTAGTTTAACTTCAGTTTGAAGCTTGTTTTTCGGAATTTAAAGAGAAAAGAACTTTAAAAAATACAGCAAAAAAAACCTCATTCCTAAGGAGAAAAGACATCCTATAGGTTGAAAACAAATGGAAGATGTTAACTAAAAGTAGAAAGTCAGCTAATATAAAAATATGAACTTATAAAAATTCAGGAAGTCCCCTTCAATGGTCGTCAATCAGAATTAAAGGTACCTTTCAGAATTGGGGTGTCGCCTGTGCTAGAAAAAATATTACAGCGGCCGCCGCCCTTTTTTTCCGTGAAAGTGAGAAAGACCTCTCAGATTGAGGATCCAATTATTCTCCCTAAAAAATCCCTGATGCCACCTCCCCCAGAAACGGGGAGAAATGTTAGTCCCTTTTGTTGCACCCTAAATTTAAGAAGTCCATGTTTGACTACAAATAACTAATGATAATTTTCCTTCCAAGATCTCCCACCTTTAGAAATTAAAGAAGATTTATTATAAAAAAAAATGACTGAAAGGTCAGAAATATTTGCAAGATTTTGAATATTGCCTTATTATTTTTCTCATAAAATAACCTAAAAAGGTTAATATAACCTAATTATTTCACCTTTAGCACAAAGGATAAACAAAATAAGAAGAAATTCCAGTATAACCATAATTATAAGGTTTTAAAGATTAAATTAGCGTGATTTAACCCAAAATTAGGCATATATATACTATTATATATAATGTATATATATAATATATAAAACGTTTTTATATATATAATACTATGCTAGAATATGCAACTACTGGTATTTGGTACGCCTTAACTACCTATTCTTTCGATTATATATCAAGGTAGTGCTATAAAATTATGAGTGGTAATAGTTTAGCTAAATAATATGAAATTATATATAGGTATATAATGATATACCAATAAAAAATTATTAGGGTTCAGTATTTGTATCCAAAAATATAATATATGATATATATTATATAATATTATAGTATAATATATAGTATATATATATATAAGTATATAGTGAGCGGCATATATAATATATTAATCATACGTCCAAAAATATAATAATATAGCTAATATATATATAGTAATACTATATATATGATTTAAACTTAAAATTCAAAATAAATTATTATTAAGTAGATATTATACTACAAAAAATTAGTAGGTAATTATAATATATAATGATACATTCTCAATAAATAAATGATACCTCAGTGTAGCCTAAAAAATGAATACCCTATAAATGGTATATATTTAAAAGAATTGGACGAATTCCCGGGAAATCGGAAGGGGAATCGGTCCCTCCCTGTGTTCACTGGTAATCTCGAGAAAAAATTGGTAAAGGCCCCTAACGGAGAAAAATCGAGTCCTCGGAATTGACTCGACATCAAACCTAGGGCCACAAAGGTCAAGGTCAGAATTAGCTAATAAAATAAAAAATTTTTGGTTCTCAAAATTAATAGTAATGTATCAAGCCCTAATAAATAAAAAATAGTACAAAGCCGTGCAAAAAATAATATAAGGTCAAAAAAAATATTATATATTATATATAGTATTATAAGATATATATAGTATATATATATATAGAGACGAAATTATATATATAATAAAACTTGCCTATATATACAGTATAGGCCTACTAATATAATAAGTATATATTACATATATAGGTACCTTACAGGGTAACTATATAGGGATCAGTGATTACTCATAATGTATAGCTAGCATATATATATATATATATAATATATTATTATAATATAATAAGATGTTATTATCCATACCCCATATATATAAAATACTATATATATATATAATATATATATATATATATATATATATATTATATATATAATATATATATTGATGTAGACAAATAAATAATATATAATAATGTATAGTATATAATAACTAACAACTAATCTAAGCAGATAAATACTATATTATTATACCTATCATCCCTATATATATATATATATATCCTAATACTTATATAAAATATATATATACTATATATATACTAACTTATATATATATATATATGATATTAATATATATTATATATATTATATTAATATATATATAATATAATATATATATATTAAATATATAATATATATATAAATATATATATATATTTCATTTCAAATATCTCCCACCCCCCAAAATAAAAAATAAAATATCATTAATAAATACTCATTGTAATATAGGTTTATATCATATATAGATTATATTAATATATAATATATATATATATTAATATTATATATATTAATATAGATATTATTACTTAATATATAATATATATATATATTATATAAATTATATATATATAATATTATATTATATATATATATATATTAATATTATATTTAATATATTACATATATATATATATAATTATATTAATATAATAATATATTATATATATATATATATTATATATAATATGGTATGTTAATATTAATTAATTTATATATTAATATATAATAGTATATATATATATTATATATAATTAAGATAATAATATATTATTATTTAAAGATATAATATTAACTATAATCCTTAAATATTACTAATATACACGTCATATATAGTCACAGTAATGTAGTATGGCAGGTATATAATATATCAATCAACTAAGCTAGCACGTTTTATAATAGTTTATACTGTCGCACTATATCTAGTATTACTTACTAATATTCACACTACAATACGTTCATATATAGATCTATATATATGTATATGTAATATACTATAATATATATTAATATCCGTATTATAGTGTAACACATTAATGTTTATAGTTTATTAATCTTATTAATATATATAGTATGGATACAGTACTTATTTTTACTCTTACATACGTATTATTACTACACAAATATTATAGTATAGTATATATGGAATAACGTACGATTTGCGTATAATTATATTTAATATATATATTAAACTAATACGTTAATATATTCAAAATAACCCCTGCAGATAATTTCACACTGCTGAGGATTGAACCTGGCCCTAGCAGATGTCGCGTAAGTGTGACGACCACGCACGATGGACAAAAAGTTAAAGGCGAGGAATTGTTCCTGTGGTAGAAATATTATCACTCACCACAACAGGAACCACGAAGCAACTCTACCCGTCACATCGGGCGCGTAAAACATATAGCTGCCGACAAACCCAGGGCACTCGCACTGTGAAGTGGAAAAAGACCTTATTTAACAGGGGGACTGATACTGTATGAACCCGAGCCTGCACATTATCCTCCAGCAAAGAGACCCAGGTATGATATCCTGTATAAAGAGTAATATCCACAACTCCTCGTACCTCCAGTTAATTCCTACTCTTCTCGTGGATGCCCTCTAACCAGGAATCATTCTGCCCTAGGGCCAGTGTATCCCCATACTCCCTGCATTGTGACATTTACATGATTCTTAGGTGTGTTATTTTGTAACTAATCCTATACTACCTCGTCCGTTATTGAATTCTTTTTGTAGTCCAGTTGTTTTATACCCATAAATTGTTAATATAAAGATTAAATAGAAACAGTCTTCTATTCAGAAATTATTGGATAATTAATTTATTATAAATATTTAACTATTTTTTTTTAAATAAATGTAGATTTAATAAAAATTAAATCCAATTATTTTGTAATAATTAACACTGAATAATAATAATTATATATAATTATATTGTGTGTTTATAAGATAAAAGTTTATTAAGAAAATTATCATAAATGTGATGAATAGAAGAAATTTCAATTGAAGATGTTGGCGAATGAAAATCGGTAAAGAATGCAAATAAAACTTTTTAAATAGATGCGAATGCGAATATAATTTGCTCCATAGATGCGAATGCGGATAGGACTTATTCCATAGTTGCGAATGCGAATAGAACTTGTTCCATAGATTGGAATGCGAATAAAACATGTTAGATAGATGCGAATGCGAATAGAACTTGTTCCATATATGCGAATACGAGCAGAACTTGTTAGATAGATGCGAATGCGATTAGAACTTGTTAGATGAATGAGAATGCGAATAGAACTTGTTAGATAGAGGCGAATGCTAATTTGAATGTGATTATTTCGTGATTTTCCATAATTTAAAACACAAATACACACAGTACTTTTATTTACCCACATACAATCAACTTTTAACCAATCCTAAATTTAAACTCTCATACTCGTATATCCACATGTTCCTTAAGCGGAGTTTTTCCCGAGAGAAACCAAAAAAAATACTTAATTACGAACATCTAATCTTTAAAGAATGGCTAATAATAATTTCAGCATAATTGGATATATTTTCTCTGGCCGTCTTACTTTTTCTTAACACTCTCCTCCCATTTATCGCATGATCTATACTCTGATACTTATTTATTAATCTTCTTTTTATCAGTTTAGTCTTCCGGTTAAATTCCGATGTTCTACGAAGAACAACCCCTATTAGGGGGTAACTAAATTAAAAAAAATAATAAAAAATATGCGACGACGACATTCTTACCTCGGAAAAGTCCTCGTCATATAGTGACGTTTTCGTAAAAAAGCCCAAATAAAGCTGACTCTACGCGTTAGAATTCGCAATTTTTTTCACCGCTTAGAACGCGCTTAACGTAATAATAAGTTCCCAATCGTATAGACGTATTCATCGGAACCGTTTATAACTCAAATGGTCTAAATCAAAATCGCGCTCCAAGAAAGTCACCTCTTGAAAAAATTGAAATTTTTTTTCAAAATTTAACTTTACATTTGGTTCTTCTATTAGCGAAACAGAATAAACGTCACTATAATAAAAATTAATACGCTTAACGATAGTTCCATCCCTGAAAAATATTGCCGTTGTTGATCGTTCGAGGTCGTTTTAATGGTAATCGAGAAACGCGTCAATATATTATAGTGACGCCGTAAAGTAGTGACGCCGTAGAGGAAACCCGGCCTCGATTGATCCCCTTCGAGGATCGTCTCGGTAATTACGAACCGTCACATCGTATTTTGAGGAAAAAAACAAAAGTTTCTTCACGATAAAAAGTTTACGACGCAATATTATATAAAATAAAATTACCTTCAAGAGAAAAATAAACAAAAATGATTATTGATACTCTCTCTCTCTCTTAATATAATATCGACGTAAAGAAATCATAAAGGTCCCCACTTCGATCGGCGCACAAAATAACGTAACTTTTTACCTTTCGGCAATGATTGCAAAAATAATTTTTCGGTTTCTTAAGCGAAGTTTTTTTTATAAATATATAACCATATATTATATATATATATATATACTATATAACTCATAACCTAGATATAATATATATATATATATATAGAATATATATATATACTAGCTACCCCTCAGAACTCACAGTACCGCAATAACGTCATCAGGTGCAACACCGTACTCTACCGTCATTACTTATATAATTCACTCTCTTTTAATCTCACCTCCTCCCTCAATTGCAGTTGGTTCCTACGTGCGCACACTAATCATCATTTTCTCCTAAGTAACTAAACAAAACATTAATTATAAAAACT
The DNA here is from genome assembly GCA_015478945.1 of Trachelipus rathkii. Classification (NCBI taxonomy): domain Eukaryota; kingdom Metazoa; phylum Arthropoda; class Malacostraca; order Isopoda; family Trachelipodidae; genus Trachelipus; species Trachelipus rathkii. The sequence goes on from JABUQX010000946.1 coordinate 26,712, forward strand.
TACGCCCCCACGGACCCCCCTCCATCCTCTCCCTATGAGGCTCTAATTGAGCGGATTTTGTTGCTCACCACTTATAACTAAGACTCTAACGTAAAAAAAGTATTAAGACTCCCTGGTCTACCCCTAACGGTCCCCTCACTCGCCGGGCAGGACACTAAATATACCTCTACTGCTTTCCACACCTCCCTTTCGGGACGATGCCCCGTGCCCCCAGACAACCTAAACCCCCCCTTTCCTTTTGTTTCTCTCAAGCGAGCTTTTTTTCCCCCACCGAGATAACCCAAAAAAAAACCGATAATTACGGGAGATGCTAAGTCTTCTTAAAGAGTTACTTATAATAATTATGCACAGTTTATTGGCATATTTATCTTCTTTCTTCGGTTCCTTAATTCTTTCTTTACAACTTCTTAATATATTATCATCTTGATCCTCTCATCACTTACGTATTTTATATGTTATATTGAACTCTTATTTCTTACCTAGCTCTTAGCTCCACCACTTCAACGTCATCCGCAACTTTCTTCTACGCATCCTACGAATAATTTTTTCGAGGCTCCGCTGGGCCGTCATAATCTAAAATTAAAACTGAAGCAATTAACACTAATATAAACTACTTGCACGGACGTGCCATTTACCTCAGGAAACGTCCTGCTACTATACTGACGTTCCGCGTAAAAGCCCCAAAATAAATGACGCTCTACCGCGTTGATAAACTATCCATCTTTTTACCGGCTCTAGAACTCGTTTAAGCTAATTTACATAGTTCCAATATGACGTTCATCGCGAGCCGTTTATAACTTGCAAAAGGTCTAAACAAAATCGACCCTCCAAAAAGTCACCTCCTGAAAACAAATTGAAAAATCTTTTTCCTAAAATTTTAACTTTCTTCCTTCAACTTATAAACGGTACAGAATAAAGGTCACTATAATAATAATTCAATACGCTTAACGATAGTTCATCCCTGAAAATATTGCAGTTTGATCGTTCGGTCGTATTTTCATCCGGTAATCGAGGAAACGTCCATACATATAGTATGACCCGTAGAGGAAAACCCGGCCCGATAGAGTCCCCTCGAGGATAGTTCGAATTCACGAAATCGTAAATTTGGATGAACGTGGAAAAAAAACGAGAAAATTTAGGCTAACTATGATGAAAAATTAGGGAAAAAATTAAGAACATAGAAAAAATAAACAATTAATGATATGTGAATACCCGATCGGGGCACAATCTTAATCTAAATATCGACGTAAAGAAATCTTCTTAAGTCCCCGACTTACGCTTCATCGGGGGACAAAGATAAACTAAATCCCTTCGTGTTAAGTTGCAAAAATAAATTTTTCGTTTCATTAAGGCGATTTTTTTTTCGAGGAAAGATGTACTTTTATATTAGATATCATTTATATATATAATAATTTAATATATATATATATATAATAATATATATAATATAATATATATATATATATATATATATATATATATATATAATAATATATAATATATATATATATATATAATTAATATCATAATATATATAATATAAAGTATATATAATAGTTATATATAGTTCATTACTTAATCTAAATATATATAATAGTATATATATATATAAATAATAATTATATATATATAATATATTAAAACTAACTCAATATATACTATATATATATATAATATATATCCCTCATAAAATATTTAATATATACAATATCATATTATATATATATAATATATATATATATATATTATATAATATATATAATATAATATATAATATCTTATAATTATTATAATATCATATATATTTATTTTTTTTTTTTTTAATAGTTCTCCCTTTAAATCAGTTTCTATGGGAAAAATTAAGTTTGAGAGGGACCAAAAACAAAAAAGCTAATTGATTTAAAAAACTACGCCACCCAGTCCGAATGAGGGCCTGAGGCGGAATCAACTTTGACATTTATAGTCATTCTAAATGCTGACTTAATCCCCTTTGTTTGTTTGGATCCCACAATATCATTTAACTCCTTTTCCAAGTCCAGTGCGCGAGCCGCCGATTCATACATATATGGCTTAAGTACACGCTACTTCATTACCTTACGGTTGGATCATCATGTTTAGCTTCTAAATAACTTTTTGTTAGTTTTAATTTTGAAAAAGAATCTGTTGTTTGGTTCCTCAATTTAAATTATCGGATTAATAAAATGGTTTTAAAGAAAACATTAATAAGCTGTAATCTGTGATAAGTCGGGGGTTGAAATAAATACAAAAGAAACATATTATTATCAATCATGTAAGTACTCTAAACAAATATTCTGCCAATTGTATTATTTTTGTCATTTTCTTTTCTATGTATTTACTTGCCACAAATTTGAGCGAGCCGAATTGTCCGCTCTTAAACTACAAAGAATGTTTCGACGGGTGTCTATTCGTCGAGCTTCAATTATTGTATCTGTCGTCCAAATTACATAGACATTACTAATGAGCATCTTTAATCTGTTTGTCTTTGTTGCGACTGAGTTTCTATCGTGTCTAAGGCTCAAAAAGCAATAAACTACTGTTTTTTGTTACACTTCCTATTTGGTACCGTCCGATTCACTCTGGACCTGATTAGTATATCATTGGCTTTCATCTAAGAAAAACTCGACCCTGAGAGAATTAGTGCCAAAAGGCATCAATGAAGTCAAACATCTTTAGAAAGTCTTCAACAAAGAAGTTCGTGCACTTTTGCGGGATTGTTTTTGGCGTTTAGGTAGGCAATGAAGTCTCCAATTTGCCAGCTTTTGCAATTTCTGGGCCTCTTCCCTAGCTATGCAAAACTGGCTCCCCGCAACGGTTTAGTGTTAGGGGTGACCTTTCTAAAGCAGTGGAAGCTTCATCTACCGTAGGCAAAATAAATAGGTTGGAGGTGGTTTGTGTTCTTGGAGCTGTGTTTTAGAGTGGGGAATAGCTTCAAAGTTTACTCTTTCTCATGTATATAAACGACTAGCCAAAAGAGACACAAAGACACACTATAAAAAATATAAATATTAGAAAAATTAGCTCAGCATTTGTTTTTTAGTGTCAAATGAAGTGTTCGCTTGTTTTACTTAACAAGTGAGCTCTTATGTTGAATGTCTTGTTAGGAATTCATTGAATTTTTTAATGTTATAATAATTTACAAACTTCCAAAATATTTAAATGAAATTATACATTTAGATACTTGCAAATACAATTGGTCAATTCTTGCAATCTCGAGGCCATCATATAGAAATCAAAGTTTTTAGAAATTGAACTAATGCTTGAAAGTCGGAAAAATTCATTTCATTTCTATTAGTGATTGCATTTCAAATTATATTGGAAAGTTTTCTAGAACCTGAAATACTCATATTATCTCATTAATACGATCAATAAAAAACAATATTTCTGTATATTAAAATTCTATCTCTCCAAGAGCTATTAGTATTTCTATGGTTGTGATTTGCTTAGTAGGTCTTGCCACGCATTGAAACATATTCCTGCATTAAGTGGCGTACTCTTATCGCTTGATTTTATAAGAGAATCTTGATAGATTTATTGTAATAATTATATAATAACTTTTCAAGATGGTAGAGGCACCACCGAAAAAATTTTATATAATTTAGGATCCGCAATATTCGCATACTGATCCAGGGCTATTATTCGGTTGTCGAGGGTGCATTCTCTTCACGCATGGTTCCGCCATTCGGAGCAACTTTTAATTTGCTTCGCCAGTCCGCTATTGCGCCATCTTCCGCTGTCATTTTCGCTATTCTAGTGTCCTCTTTTCTGTCTCTCCTATTTCGAAAAAATTGGCCACCACTCTCCGCAAGTTCAAAGTGTTTTTATTGCTTCTTGCGCCAGGTCAGGCCTTATACGGGCCGGAAATTAGTCGTATTTTCTGAAACGCTCTCTCATTATTATTTTTTTTTTCAATACTGATGATGTATCCTGTAGCTCATAGACAGCCAACCTGTGAATTTTCGATTGATATAGAATATACCGGCCTTAAATTATGAATTTAATTTAATTTTATAACATTTTAATTTAAAATGCAATGTTAAAATTATATATATTTTTCATTAAAGGCAAGCTTTTCCTCATAAGCGCCAATGAACGTTGAGGTGACGTGTCACGGAGGCCCTTGTTATATATATATTATCACGGTTTTATTAACTTTCAAAAGGTATTCAAATTACAAAAATTTATTTACTAGTACTAATACTCTCCAATATATATAATAAAGTCGATATCACTCTAGAATATAATAATAATAGTAAGTGTTAGTTTTATTAATCCATACTTAATTCAGCGAGGTATATATATATAGATTAGTGTTTATATAGGGATATATATATATGTATAAAGTAATAAAGTCTATTTATGATATAAATAATTAATATATTATATATAAACTGGCATTTATAAATTTATCAGCAAACTATTGATTTAATAAATGTCTACAGTCTGAAATGCCACCGGAAAAGAAAGTAAGTAGGAAGAACAAGACAGGCAAGCAAGAAGGCCACTACCGCACCCTCTAAACCTGTTAGTGAGAACTCGTCGCAGTCAGAAAATCCACCTAGAGCATCACCAGGAACCGCGGAGCCATCATCGTCGTCAATAGTGGAGGGTATCATTCCTATTGCAGGTGCGCCACAACTTACCCTTCAAACCGTCATTTCACTCCTATTATGCACCTTTTCTTTTCGCTCTGACAACTTATCGATTCTCTACTCTACAGACATTCATTTACAGACTTCATTCGTTCACTTTTGGGTGTTCATGTCCCAAGCCCGGAGTCGATTCACAACACACACACCACAACCACACACAAACACAACAACACACACACATGCCAAGCACACACACATACACACACAACACCACTATATATCCCCTTAACAAACGATGTCATCCATCCTTGTCACCATGACCACAACCATCTCAACGTAGTTTTCAGTTATTCTCTATATTATTCCTTATCTTCACACCACCACTCTCCTATTACGTTCATTCCTCATTTTATTTCAATTCTTTCGCACTAACACCGCCTGAAGAATTGTCCATCACATATTTTACTGTAGATTCACTCCTTCTATATTCCAGACCTGAATGTCTCATCTATGCATTAATACTGGTAACAAAGCCTACTCATGTAAGGATCTAGTTGCACTCACAGTTATTTGTACCTTACCTGTCGCAAACACAATGTTATGGTGGCAGGGTGCTGACCAGCCACCTTCCTGCTTTACAACATTTCTATTGTACTTATTTAGATCATATGCTTTCCCTTAGTCAGTTCACACATATATCTAATATTTTACATACGAGACAGGATATGTTCCAGTTTGTGACCTTCTAGAGCGTGCACTTACACGGGACTGTGCCTCTTTCATAACCGTTATACCTTCCGCTCTTTCTGAGTACACTGAACATCCTTTATCAATCACCCAATTCTCTACCCAATCATTCTCATAACTCTCTGTCAGATTCACCAGGTAAGCATGGGAAAAAGATAAAATAACTCGCAAGTATTAATAATCAGGTAGCAGGCACGATGTAGCGACCTCTCTTCCATCTCGGTCCATCGATTCTAACACCCAGGTCTGGCTGTCACAGGGGGGACGGAACCTCGTATATTCTAATTCATAACCCTAATCCATATGCAAATTGGAATAAACCAGGGATTACAAACTCCGTGCTCACTCCGCTATTAATATTACAAACCAGATCCACTTCTCCGTCGAGTAATTTTTTCTCGTACCGGTCCTTCTATCGTCATCCATTACGAACAAAATACAACGGAGAAAGTAGGAGGAAAATGACTTTTGAGGGTTGATATAAGAAGCCTTTAGAACCAACATCAAATAGGAAACGTTTAGAGAAATATAAACACATTAAAACTGCAACTCAGAGATTCCTATTATTATCCTTAATAATGAACGCTGTTGCATGATCCAAGTAAAGAGGGGCCTAAATGGTAAATATCTAATTCTTCTACTCGGGTACACTGCATATTTCTAACATGATCAGTTGGTTGGAAGTATTAATATATGATTAAATATATCGAATATGATCCCAGATCTCTCCTAACCAAGAATTCCTAACAGACGCTTGGTTTCTTATACCAGTTTCTCAAGCTCCTTCACTGGAGTCATACTTGAACGCACTCTCTTTCTTCGACCAATCGGGCGGAATTACGGAGGGCACCAATTATATTTACCCTACAACATAATTACATAATTCCGTATAATTTCCTTCAGTTTACCTTATCTCCTTTTACCTTATATAAGGGTAATATAGCTATATCTTCCCGTCCCTCGGACTATTACCTCATATACGCTTTGTTGCACGCATTTATACACACTAATAGTTGATCAATTCACCTCTACGGTCTCAACATCGTTCGGATTGTATTTTCACCAGCAAATAATTCATCGTTTAATAACATGATAAGATGTTCATTTAGGGGCATTCTTCAACTGTCTTCAACATTACCCGGCGGAATTGACTCTCCTTATTCAATGACCTCATCCACAATATCAATTCCTCCTGCACGTCGAAACCACCATTCCACTGGATCCCAAATTCCTTCTTATGTACTGACAAATGTTATACAGATTTTCGAAGTGTTGTCCTTCGACACATCCCTACAATCCGTTTGCTGATACAGTTACGAACCAGCACGCAATCCCTATTAATTTTTTATCTGAGAGCGTGTTAGTTTCTTATTTCTCAATTCTTAACCACTTTTATCGTCGGCATATCTTCCAGTTAAGATTGAGTTATTCGCTTTCCCTATGTAAGTTTCACCACTTTATGATACCTCCCTTCTTTATGTTACGAGTTAATCACTCTTTTTATTTTATTCCTTATTATTATTCTTATTATATATTCTTATTTTATATTCCATATTATTCAACATCTTTCTTTAATAATATCAATTTCATATAATTATAATATATATTTAAATAGATGATAATATATATAATATTATATATATATATTATTATAAGTAATACTATATATTACTATATACTAGTAATATATATAAAAAAGAAAATATATATATGTATAGATTTAATATGACTAATGCAATATCTTATATATATACTATAATCTAAGAAAAACTCCTCAAGGAAAAGTGAGTTTTTTCGGCACTTTTCGTTATTAACTTAAGACTTCACAAGAAAAAAAGTTGCATTGCAAAAGAGCTAGAATCACTATTTAGACATATCCATATTCTCGATTGCACATGGTCTCCGACGCTACGTCTGACGAGTAGTTAAACACCTCACTAGGTGGTATTTTTCGTACTTTCAGCTAGACTTCGCATATCTTCTTTCACCATTCAGGATCCTTACAAATACTCGTTTCCCAGAGCTATCCAGAGAAGTATCGTTTGTTGCTATCTTGGCCCCTGGTGACCATAAATGGGATGTAGAAGGAGAGGAGGAGGTGAAATTAGGACCATAACAAATGGATTAAAATTCTTAGTACCTCCGACCCGATTATATGATTAGGGTAGATATATATTATATAAATTATATATAGATTTAATAAATGATATTATAGTACTAATAGTATAGGTGGTTATATATAATGTATAGCTGCACTCTATAACGTAATATATTTCAATAATATTATTAAACAAGTCCTGGGAAATAAAAATTTATATTATAATATATGTTATAGAATTTATATATTAGAGTAATTGTCATAAGTATGAGTATAATAATTAATATTAATATAGTAACTATACCGTCTTTTATAGTATATATCGACCTCAATACTTGATGGCCTAATGGTAGGTGGCTTATTATATACTATTTATAGTAATTACTATATATATATTACTATATATTATGGACAGTTGAGCGTAGTATAGGGGCATATATTTAATACACTGGATACATATAATAAATATATAGTAGTAAATAATAATCAATAATAATATTAGTTTAAAATATAGGTATAATCACTCATTCTACTAACATTGAATACGTGTGTGAATTACCTTCGGTTAGTCTTGCGGTGGTCTCTCCTCCTCCTATACCTTATTTATCCATACTGGGACAGGCCTATCAAATTCAAGAGGTGCATCATATTCATATCCTGCACCATCAGCTCTTCTCCACAGATATCTTCAAGTCAGGGATGACTTCATTAGGCTGAGACAATGTAGAGATGCCGGCAAATGAACATTTTTCTCACAACCCGTGGATTTAGTGGAGAGAGGGACAGGGGCAATATAATATGTATACTTTATACAGAGTCAACAGAAGGTCTTTCTGTGCTTGGCTTAGGGGTGTACTCATTGGAATTAAGAGAGGTGGCGGAGGTTTGTGGTGTGCTCTTCACCTCTCTCAGTGTGTTCGCAGGAGGATCATACAAAAGCTCCTTATCAAGTACTCACTCATGAGTTGGTCGTAAGCCATGAGGGACGGTGGTTGTGACATATCGCATGCTTCAATATGTCATGAAATAATAAGGGTTTAATTTCCGAACTGCTTGCTCGCTGCTTGCTTTGGGCACGAAGAATACACATATGGGGATAACCATTATACGTGTGCTTTGTTCGTGACCAAGGAAGTCACGTTTATTGCCCTCCACTGATAAACTCCGTTTCTTTTCATTTTGTGTCTGAAAGTGTGTGTCTCATTACTAAGTCATACATTTTCATGAGAAATCTAACAGATTGGTGAACTCTCTGAAATTGAGGAGCGGGTTGAGTGTAAGGTTGTAATTTGTTGGTTGCTCAGCAGGTAGCTTGTGGATCGCACCGTAACCCAAACAAGTTGAAGCATTTCCAATCTTCTCTCCCACTAGTGTAAGGCCCCAACTATAAAGTTATAGGAGGTAGGAGTTGAACAATAGATAAAAATAATAAAATATAATAATAAAATAATAAGAATGCTCAACGACGTCCATATATCATACGTATTAGTTATACGCGGAAACGGTATATTACTACTCTTACTAAGGCATTAAATTCTATAATAGAGTTAGGTGACAGATGTGAAAAGCTCTCTCTCTCTCAAAATCAAATGAGATTTTTTAGATGGGGTTAGTTAATTAAGTCTAAATAATTATTGTACGTCGTATGAGACGGCTTAGAATTAATTGCAGGTCCTAATGAGAGATACGGCAGTAATCCTAGTCAGTATACAGACGCCAAAAGGTCTAAATGCTCAAAGATAATGCAGCGTTATCGCTTCATAAAGTTCGATCAAGTCGAGATAAATATAAGAAATTTGGTGGTATGGTTAAAAGTGTATAACTTTAGTAATATACTGGTCGTACTAAATACTCATAAATAATAACTAGTAATCATAAAAATAGTATAAACTATATATAATATTATATATATATAGAAGAATGTAATGGAAACGGGCTGTAATACGATAATGAATTTCATCTCCTGGAAATGATGTGGCTCGGTGGGATGCGTGGCTCTGAGGTCGTTAATGTATGAAGTCTAAGTAAGTAAACCAGGATTTATTTACATTTGTTAAGAATTGGGATGGAGCCGAAATTGTCTCTCTCGTTCATGTTTCTGTATTTAGAAATCAAGTTGAAATACTGCTTCTTAATTACATTGACCCTCCAATAATGACAGGAAGATGACCTATTAGAGGAACATCTATTTGTTAATTAATAAACTCTTTTGCCTCTTTTCCCTTCAGTCCAAGATCTAAGTACATAAATTTTATTGACACACTGCACAAAATGAGTTATGAAAAGTTAACTGAAAATATAAAAGATACATAGTCATATACTACTTATGAACTTAAATGAATTAAGTTATATTATTTTCAGATTTTCAATTATTTACGAACCCTAGGCGACATTAATATCACTATTATCTTTTACAGGAAGATCTTTACGACACACCTAGCTATTAAAACAAATTTCATTAAAAGGAGAGAAAAATAAACAAGAAATATGGTCAATTATAGGCTATCGTACAAGTAACTACGAATTGTGGCACAATATATCGTCAAGTTGAGCTATCACTCACACGTTAAAGATATCATATCGAACGGTTTCGCCAGAAGCATTATTTAATTGCGGGATAATTCCATCCATCAATTTCTGGTGAATCTGATGCGTTAAACATTTGGTTAGAAACCAGGCTTCTTGTCATGTATTTAAGACGATTCAACACGTGCAAAATGAAATTATCCTTTTAAGGAGGAGGAAGTACCGAAAATAATAGCAATATAAGAGGGGCAACAGTGAATGTCAGTTCTAAGGTATTACGGATCAATGAGACTTTAGCTTCCGAGAATTTTCATCCAAATGATGGATAGCATAAAAACGGATGTACGCTTATCTCTGTAGTATATGCTTGTCAAGGGAATATAGTCTGCGGAGGGTGCTCTACAAGGGGTAACTCTACTGGAACAGATTATTATGCTCACTAAATCATATCGCAACCTTGAATTTTGAATTAGTTCATATTATCATCTCTTGGAGCTTAGGAGGACTGTTCACTTGACATAAGATATTTATATGTTTTATACATATTTCGTCCCGGATTCATGATGAGAGTTGATATAGTTAGTAGAAGAAATTTGGGATTATAAGAAGTTTACCATGCTTTTAGTTCTATCAAGTATATGAGATGCTGGACAGCCAATGTTTAACTGTGGTTACTGATACTACTCATACTACTAAGACTTGAAATATTTTAAGTCTTTATTATTTTGGTTTAAAATTCCATTCACTATTCTGAGTCTGAGATTGAAGTTATTTATTGTGTTGTTACTGTTCACTTATTAGATGTATTTTGAAGTTATCTTCCCAATGCATTATTACATATAATATTGGAATTTTCACACCAAAATTTGTGCGAATTTAAAATATATACTGTGATATTAACTTCTGAAATATTTAAACGATATATATATACTAAGATATTCAGAATCCATTCAATTACTTGATACCTATTAGTAGTTAC
>JABUQX010000947.1:0-15000 GCA_015478945.1 Trachelipus rathkii
AAGAGAGATGATAAATTGATAATTGATAATGATAATGATAATAATAATAATAATAATAATAATAATAATAATAATATAATAATAATAATAATAATAATAATAATAATATAATAATAATAATATATATAATAATAATAATTAATAGTTCTATAAATTTTCAACTCCGACTCCGACTCCAGTCGTAAAATAATTTTTTCGACTCCGACTCCGACTTCTGGAAAATTGCACAGAATTTTCAACTCCGACTCTGACTCCGACTCCTTGGAAATTGCACGAATCCACGCTCGACTCCGCCTCGATCCGCAGCCCTGATATTTATATATAAATTATATATATATATATATATTATATTATAATATATATATATATATATATATATATATATATAATATATATATTATATATATATAATATATATTATATAATATATATATATATTATATATAATATATATATATATATATATATATATATATATATATAATATATATATATATATATATATATATATATATATTTATATATATATATATATATATATATATATATATATATATATATATATATATATATATATATATATATATATATATATATATATATATTATATATATATATATATATAATATATATAGAGTCGCAGAGGCAGATGTAGAGTAAAATGTATATATATATATATATATATATATATATATATATATATATATATATTATATATATATATATCTATATATATATATAATATATATATAAGTATATATATATATATTATATATATATATATATATATATATATATATATATATATATATATGTTGAACCTTTAACACCTCATTCAGCAATTTTAAAATTAAAAATTATATTCTGATTGCTTTGTCATTCAGTAAAGTTGTAAAACCTTCATTAATGTTAAGTCTATACGACATAATTTCCTTCCTGTATAACTAACTTCTTTTCCTTTTAAACAGGCCCCAAATCAGGGTCATCAAGTTCAGGACGTAGGATAATTTCAGAATCAGCCACATCAAGTTCATATAAGAAAGGTATAGAATAAACATATGCCAACAAAAATTTTAGCGAATTATTATTATTATTATTATTATTATTATTATTATTATTATTATTATTATTATTATTATTATTATTATTATTATTATTATTATTATTATTATTATTATTATTATTATTATTATTATTATTATTATTATTATTATTATTATTATTATTATTATTATTATTATTATTAATTATTATTATTATTATTATTTTTATTCATTTTTATTATTATTATTTGAATTTTTTTTTATTATAATTCCAACTAAGATTATAAAATTGTTATAATATTTATTTATTAAATAATTTATTAGTAATTGATTCTGGTTATTAATATTATTATTTATTATTATTACTAATTATTATTATTGTTATTTATATTATTATTATTAATATTTTATTATTATTACTATTATTATTATTATTATTATTATTATTATTATTATTATTATTATTATTATTATTATTATTATTATTATTATTATTATTACTAGTATTATTATTATTATTTTTATAATTAATATATATATATATATATATATATATATATATATATATATATATATATATATATATATATTATATATATATATATATATTAATATATTTATATTTTATAAAAAATTTATAATATATATATATATATTCTATATATATATATATATATATATTATATATAATATATATATATATACGTTGGAATCCTTAATACCATAAAAAAAAATTTTTAAAATTAAAATTTTATGCTAATTTTTGTCGCTCGGTAAAATTAAAAGTTTTCATTTTTGCAAAGTCTATAACTCCATATGACCTAATATCTTTTCATTTAAGGTCGAAAATATCATCAATGGAATTCTAGCGAAGCAGATCGAATTAGAAGATTTTTTAAAAGAACAATCATAAGGAAAATGGCACATAAAGGTTCGTAATAAATTTTTTATGATTAATTTAGACAAAATATTTACATTACCAATTCTTTGTATTTATTTTCTTTTTAAAGTTTATTGATTACCGTCACCCTGCCTTCTCTGCAATTCATTTTCTCTCTCTTATGTGTATGCTTATTATACCTTATATTCTCTTGAGAACAGGATATTCCATTTCTTTGTCAAATTCTTTTGTTCATTTTAACATGTTGGTCTTCTACATTAAGATACATAAAAGGATGAATAATCCTACTGTACAGAGCTCGCTATTAGGGTGCTGAGAAAAGGCTCTGAAAATTTCTCAGAACTTATTCAGATGGATATATAATGCAATCTTTTCGATTATAAAAACGAGAAAAGGAAATACCAAGACTTTCCATCCAATTTATTTCGCACATTCGTGCTAGTTTTGTACATTTTGTCTCTTGATAAATCATTCGCATGTTTTACATTAAAAGAGTTGACCTCCCTTGGTGACTTAAAATAGTCCTAAGTTGCGTTCACTGTTCCTATAAAGTTTTTAAATATATTTTGCTTCATAACAATGTGAACAGCAATAAATCTACTGTAAAATAACGTTGAGAATTTTCGACAGCTTGAACACCTAGAAAACTGTTTCTCATTTTTGCAGCACTATCATATCGTTGTCCAATCAGAAAATACTTTTTTTTTTTTACCTTTCATGGCAATATTACCTCTGCTAGAGATTCTCCTTTTGTGCTTTCCTCGCCACAAAACCTAATTTATTTGTTTTTCTCATTTCTATTAAAATAATAATATATTCTTAATTTGCTTTGATTATTGGTTTTATTATTCTTATAAAATAAAATTGTCTCAATCCAGTAAAAAATTTTGATCGCATAAATAATTTCAAGGGATTCAGATGCCTCCTCCTGGTTACGGAATATATATATATATATAATATATATATAATATATTATATATATATATATATATATATATATATATATATATATATATATATATATATATATATATATATATATATATATTAGAAATCAGCAATAAGACGCTTAGTTTAATAGGTATCAAAGTAGGAGGCCTGAATTATTGAAATACTGTAAATATATTAAAGTTAGCAATAAATTTCTTTACATAAAAAAAATGGTCTTCTACATGTTGAGAGCGTGAGCTTTCGATTCTACTAGATCCTCTTTCAGACGCTTTGAATTGAAGACTGAATGAAATATTTATATAAAGATTGTTATGTGAGAAAAGTTTTTAAAATAATTAAAATTAGATTTAGTTAAACTTAGTTTTGATATTTTTGAAAAAAGGTGTGGTGTTCAAAATTTTGTTTAAGTTGAGGTCAAGGGTATGTTCACCATGTAGTATGTTAAAATTGGGAAAGTTTTTAATGCAAAGTGATTCAATAAGTTTGCGTTGTGTGGGGTCGAGTACTTGTAAAATGGGTATCATGCCATTAATGTTAATGTTGTGATTGAATTGGGTTCTGTGTAATGTGAGTGCCGAGTTTTGTGAGTCAAAAGTAAGGTCATGTTTGTGCAGGTAATGGCGTCTTGTGAAATCATTAGTTTAGCCAATAACATTTCACAATGTGTGTACAAATTCCCTTGTTTTAACTGTACCTCTTGTTACATTGGCGAAACTAATGATTTCACTAGACGCCATTAAAAACACAAACATGACCTCACTTTTGACTCACAAAACTCGGAACTCACATTACACAGAACCCAATTCAATCACAACATTAACATTAAGGGCAAGATCCAATTTTGGGCATTTTGGGCTGGGGCTGGCCCCCATTTTCACCCCACCTAAAAATGGACATAAAATTCGGAATTTTCAGCCGATTTTGACTATATAAACACCAAAATGTAGCTTTTTTTGCCCTCTAAAACGTTGATTTCCGGTGTTTTTCTGTGACTGTAGTCATTCTTTCAGAATTTTCAATTTTTCAAAATTCATGAAAATTCATGTTTCTGACATTTTTGGAGGCAACTTCCAGAATTTTTTACAAAATGACTTCAAACTTGAAATATGCATAGATAGGTCCATTATCTAAAAAAGTACAGAAGTACTTTTTCGATTTTTTGAGTTTTGTGCTCAGCGTTGTCCAATTTCCAAACCCATTTTTTTTTTGAATTTTGAAATGAAAAATTGCGATAAATTTTTTTTTGTTCTGGCGAAGTGGATGAAATTTTCAGGGCTTATGTAGTCGGGGGAGGTGCACATTTTTTACTTAGATTTATTTCTTGTATATGAATTAGGTTTTTGATTTGTTCTTAGGAACAAATTTTCGCAAAAAAAAATATTTCAAAAATTTTTTAAAAAATTTCTTTTGAGTATACACAAAATTATTAAATAAAAAATATTTATTTTTGGCGACTACATATGCCCTAAAAATTTCATCCAATTCACTTAAAAAAAAAAAAAAATTATCGCATTTTTCATTTCAAAATTAAAAAAAAAAAAAATGGGTTTGGAAATTTGGACACCGCTGAGCACAAAACTCAAAAAATCGAAAAAGTACTTCTGTACTTTTTTAGATAATGGACCTATCTATGCATATTTCAAGTTTGAAGTCATTTTGTAAAAAATTCTGGAGTTGCGTTGAAAAAAATCAAGGAAAAGACATGAATTTATGAAGTTTTGAAATTTGAATAATTCTGAAGAATACTACAGTCACAGAAAAACACCGGAAATCAACGTTTTAGAGGGCAAAAAAAGCTACATTTGGTGTTTATATAGTCAAAATCGGCTGAAAATTCCGAAATTTTATGTCCATTTTTAGGTGGGGTGAAAATGGGGGCCAGCCCCAGCCCAAAATGCCCAAAATTGGATCTTGCCCTTAATGGAATGACACCAATTTTGCAAGTACTCGACCCACAAACGCAAACTCATTGATCCCTTTTCATTAAAAACTTTCCCAATTTTAACATACTACAAGGTAAACATACCATTGACCCCACCTTAAACAAAATTTTGAACACCACCTCTTTTTTCACATTCTCCCACCCAGCCAGTGGCGAACCTGTATGGAAGGTGAATATAATTAAAAAAGTGGCGCAAAAAACTTAAGGACAGTTGAGTCAATATGCCAATTTGAAATTCGATTCTTTTTTTTCGGTCTAATTCTCCATGTTGACATATCTCATTGCCAAAAAAAATTAAGTCATTTCTTAATTGATTTTGTTAATTTTCTCAATGACTTTATAAAAATTTAATTTTGGATCTTGAAAACATTGTTATTATTATTATTATTATTATTATTATTATTATTATTATTATTATTATTATTATTATTATTATTATTATTATTATTATTATTATTATTATTATTATTATTATTTTATTATTATTATTATTATTATTATTATTATTATTATTATTATTATTATTATTATTATTATTATTAATATTATTATTATTAATTTTGTTTTTGTGTTTTTCAGATGTCTCAACAATGAAAACCATGCCCACAAAATGAAATTATTATTATTATTATTATTATTATTATTATTATTATTATTATTATTATTATTATTATTATTATTATTATTATTATTATTTAGTTATTATTATTATTATTATTATTAATTATTATTTTAATCATTATTATTTATTATTATTTTATTTTATTTTTATTATTTTATTATTGATATTGATAGTTAATTATATAGTTATTTATTATTATTATTATTATTATTATTTTATTATTATTATTTTATTATTATTATAGTATTATTATTTATTTAATATTATTATTATTATTATTTTATTATTATTATTTAATATTATTTTATTATTATTAGTGTTAATAATATTCCTGTTTAATAAAATTGATAATAATAATATTATTTTTATTTTTATTTTTTATTTTTTATTTTATTATTATTATTATTATTATTATTATTATTATTATTATTATTATTATAATTATTAAAATAATAAAAAATTATTTTTATTTTTATTTATACTTTTATATTAGAAATAAAAAAAAAAAAAATTATTTTTATTTTATTATAATTATTTTATATATAATATATATATATATATATATATATTTTTATTATATATATATATATATATATATATATATATATATATATATATATATATATATATATATATATATATATATATATATATATATATATATATATATATGTATTATTATCATCATTATTATTATTAGTTGTTGTAGTTGTAGTAGTAGAAGAAGTAGTTGTTGTTGGTATATTAGAAGTAGTAGTTTTATTAACGTGAAAAATTAAATATATAATTTTTTACTTTGTTTTTGTGAAATTATTTCATCAAAATTTCATTTTATTACCGGATCGATGTTTCTAAAGGAGCCTTAGGTCTTCTCTCAAGCAAATATGACCATTTTCAGAGATTACCTGTCAAGCATTTAAGATATTTTGTATGGCTTTAAATCTTGCTCTTCCGTTCTCACTTGAAGACTGAACAACTTAATTATATCCACAGTCGTGCATATTTACTGCCTTACCACATTTTAAGGGAACCGATCGAAGCTGCTGTACATCTTTTAAATTCAGCTCACCATTATCCTGGGAGAAACTTATTTGAAAGCAAGAAATACAGCTAATAAGTTGTAATGGATAATAATTTGCAATGTAGTTTATAAGAGCAAGGAGGTAATAAGTAAGCTGTATACAAGCTATGTTAGGCCAGTATTGCATTATTTTGCACAAATTTGGGCACATTTGGGAAAAGACACATATATATAGCCGGAGAAAATGAAAGGTAGAGGAACAAGGATGACTACTCACTTTGAGAGTAAGAACAATTAGGAAGGGATAAAGGAGTTAGGGATATTTTTTTGTCGAAGTGCGATTTCTTAGAAGGTAGACAATAAAAGTTTCAAAAATATTCACATCTTTCGATAATACTGAGATTAATTAATTTTTTATAGTACACCCCGGAAGGAAGGAGGGGGAGGCAGGCAATATAAAAAAGTTAAGAAGGGGCTATGTTATCTTGATGCAAGAAAAAAATTATTCAGCAATAGAGTTGTTAAGCTTTTGAATGGTTTACCGCAGGTAACTTTTACTTATGATTCACTTTCAACATTAAACAAGGTTCGTTAAACTTCATGATTGGTATATGGATGGTCTGAATGTCATAGAGTGTATCATGACTAAACCAAATTTAGAGGTTTCAAGGTAATTAATATAAATATTCAGTTTATTTATTATTCGGAAAAAAATAATTAAAAGACTAGCAATAAATGTAATATAATTAGTACTGTATATATCTAGAGTTTGTGCTTTTGTTGAGGTTGGCGTATATATATATATATATATATATATATATATATATATATATATATATATATATATATATATATATATATATATATATTTATATATATATATATATATATATATATATATATATATATATATATATTTGAGAAAGATATTATTGACTACATTGAGTGCGGTTTTTTGCTGTGGCATGTTTAGTCTATATATTGAGATTTTTGGTTCATGCCGTATACATATTGAATGTCACATGGCAATTGAGTTGTCTAGTTGTCTAGTTGTCTACTTTAGTTTGACTGGGCAATCTTGTTATTATTTCTATTATCTTGTGTCCTTAAATAAATCGCTATGCTCTATTTCTACAAAGTTTGCAGCTATTTGGTGTGTTACAAATATTTATACTAAACTGTACAGTATCAAAAAAACATTAAAACTCTGAAACTATCGTTCTATAAATATTAAGGATAATTTTGGCCAGTTTATGCTCGACAACATCAACACTTGCTTAAATACAATTATGAAAATGGTGAGATTGCACCAAGAACAAAACGTAAAAGAAGCGTTTCAGATTGACATTTGAAACATTCTTAGCTCTTAGCCGCGAAGAAAATATTGCACTTGCTAACAACTACTGAACAAATGCAACGGCATAAAAAGTAGGATGAAATTATTCATTATATATATATATATATATATATATATATATATATATATATATATATATATATATATATATATATATATATATTATATTATATATATTATATGATATATATTATATATATATATATATATATATATATATATATATATATATATATATATATATATATATTATGTATATATATATATATATATATATATATATATATATATATATATATATATATATATATATATATATATATATATATATATAATATATATATATATATATATATAATATAGTATATATATATATATATATATATCAATCCACACCTTCTTTCCCCAAGACTGGAAGTAAGGTGCGAAATATGCACCGGGAACAGAAAAGCAGTTGAAGAATATTACACAATTCGAAAAGAAAGCCCAGTGTTTCCGCCACCTTTATAGCTATTAGTGAGAACTGGAGAATCTTGTGCTTCTGCTACTGTTCCCTCTGCTAACAGAACAGATTTTCATGCCTTTTTTTAAGTATCTTACTACTTCTCACCGAGACTGTTATATCTTCTCCTCCCAAATACTGAGGTCCTATATTTAGGGGATTTCAATGTACACAACACTGAATGGTTTGGGTCCCGTCCTCTCATACTGATTTAGGTTGGGAGGGAGGCCGAATCATTCAGGACTCCGAACGATCTGAAGCAAGCTAATCAATGAGAACCTAACACACATTCGGAATCGTCCTAAACCAATTCTGGAAGCACACTTGACTATGTTTCACCACTAGTCTTTCTCTCTTTAAATACACCCTTTTTTCGCTCGTTCGGTAAATCTGACCAACGCCTTATATCTCTCCAATTTTAAATAACTTTCTTCTAACAGCTCTACATGCCTGCCATATATGCGTCCTTTTTCTGGCATTTTTTGATCGGGCCGATTGGGGGGCCTTGCGTCGCTTCTACGCTAGCTATAATTGGAATGACTACTTTGACTCTGATAATAAGTTGGGAGCTGTAATCGTTGATGGGATGAGCAGGTTCATTCTTTCTTCGACTAAATCTTTCTCTCCTCATAATCCATGGTTGGTTCGATCGTGCTTGTTCTCGGGCCATTCAGGCTAGAGGCAGTGCGTATCGGGGGTGGAAAGTTCTCGTTCTTCTATCACTTTTGCTAATTTTCATTCAGCTAGAAATCGTTGCAGGGATTCTCTTCGTCGAGCAAAGCGGGCTTTTATCAAACAAAAGCGCGCTATCCTCCTTGGTTCTCTTACTGATAAATCTTTCTGGCCTCTTGACAAAATTATCTCTAACAACTTCTGTAATTCGGTCTTTCCTCCTCTTATTCGATCTGATGGTTCTGTTGCTAATTCTCCAATTAAAAAGGTCAATCTCTTCGGCCTCCTATTTTCCTCTAACTCAACCCTATACGATTCTGGCATTCTTCCTACTCCTCCTTCTTTCAGGTGTCCTATGCCTTTGCTTGTGATTACATTTGATCAGGTGTATGGGCTCCTGAAATTTATGAACGTTAGGAAGGCAGGTGGCCCGGATGGCATTCCTCCCCGAGTTTTGAGTGAGTGTGCTTCCGTGCTGACCCTTCCCCTCGTTCAACTATATTCTCTATGTCTCAATCCTAATACTCTCTCTCTGTGTTGGAGGCAACCACATGTCAAACCTGTTCCGAAAAAAGGTAGCCGTTCTGTTCCTTCTAACTATCGCCCCATAGCTCTCACTTATCCAAGATCTTTGAAACAATTCTCAACTCATTTCTTAGATCATCTGGAATCTCATTCACTTCTTTTCGATCGCCAGTACGGCTTTCGGCGCTCGAGGTCTACTGGCGATATACTTTTCTATCTAACTGGTTTAAGGTTTTTCGCCCTCAGGAACTACGGGGAGACTTGCATGATGGCGCTTGACATATACAAAGCATTTGACCGGGTATGGCACGCGTCATTGCTCTCCAAGTTCCCCTTTTGGTTTTCCTCCTTCTCTTTGCTTACTTATGTCTTGTTTTCTCAAATCGCTCAATATTGGCTGTTGTTGATCGGACGTGTGGGTTTTCTCTTTTCTGTCAATAGTGGTGTTCCACAGGGTTCTGTCTTATCTCCTTCTTTATTTACTTTTCATTAATGAATCCTCTCACCTGCAATCTACTATCTTCTCGTATGACGAATGCTCGACCCTTCATTCTTCACTCATTTCAATTCTGCTCCCTCTTTCACTTCTAGAATTGCTCTCGTCTTAATCTTTCCGATTCTATTCTCTCTGGATCTGGATAAGAATTTCCGGGTTGGGCCGTCTCAAACCTTGAGAAAATTCACAATTCTTTAAAAACACAACTTCTATAAATTTCCCTTTCTAAGACACCTTCTAACTTTCCTATCTCTTTCGTCGGTTCTCTCGTCTCTCCTTTTGACAATATAACATCCTTGGCCTTAACAAAAAAATGTCTTGGAAACCTCAACATCACAGAACGGTTGCTAGGGCGGCCTCAAAGAAACTGGGAGTTCTGTTTAGAGTGCGAGACTTTTTTTCCTCTTCTCAGTTGCTCCAGCTATACAATGATATCATCCGCCCTTGTATGGAGTACTGCTCTCATATCTGGGGGGGGGGGTCTGGTTTCACCCGACTTTTGGGATTGGGTCGGTATAAGGCCAAAAGGCCTTATAGAACTGTTCTGGCAACTTTTCAATTCACTTGAACCCTCTATTCTTTGCGGCGCGATGTTGGTCGCTTTATTCCTCTTTTCTATAGTACGCTGCAGCGGCAGGTGCTAGCGTGAGCTTATTTTTCGCGTATCACCACCTTTACGACGCCTTCGTATCACAAGCGGTGCTGTTTCAGCGCATAAGTTTTGTGTTGATATTGGTAACTCCAGGCTAGTTCGCTGGCTGTGCTTCTTCTTTCCTGCCACTTATGTTCTTTTGGAATTCTCTTCCATCTGCTGTGTTTCCTGCTGAATTTTAATCTCTCACACTTTAAAAAAGTCTGCGTCTGTGCTCATCTGCGTAGTTTACATTAGTTGATGAATATCTGAGGTGCACAACACCCCCCCCCCTTTGAATAGAGTTCTGCCCATGAGTAGTGGTGACAACTGTAAAAAAAAAAGTCAGAAAATGCACCCTAGATCTTCTCGGGGCCGCGATGAACCCTCAATATGGCATCTCGTCTGTAGGGCTCATCCTTTGGCCCAGGTGGGCCCACAAAACTATCCCCCCTCACAAAATTTCCCGCCCATTCACTCCTATTAATTCACACTTTCTTCTCTACACCTCTGCCCGAACTCACATTCTCTCCTCCAGGCATTCCTTAACTGACTCATTCCATTTTTTCTTCGGTCCTCGCAGTCCAGTTCCGATTCCAACATACTCACCACTATACATCTGCTTAACCAACCAACTATCATCCATCCTTTCCATATGACCAAACCATCTCAACGTACTTTCATTTATTCTCTCATTTATCCCTTTCTTCAGACCATACAACTCTCTAATTACGTTCATTCCTCAATTTTAATCAATTCTTCTCACACCTAAGACACCCCTAAGAATTGGTCCCATTCTGAACACATTCTACCTTTAGATTATACATCCTATTCCAAACCTAGCTCACTAACTATACATTAAACACAGGTAACAACATACCCTGATGTAAGACCTAGCGCACTCAAGGCTTAGTTCCTTTACATCCACAACGATTTAATTGCAACAGCCACCTTTATACAATTCACAACTTTCCTACAAACTCTGCACTATCCGTTCCCATTTTCACCAATATATATATATATATTTATAGTATATATTATATATATATATATAATTAATAATTTAATATATAAATTATATATATATATTATATATATATATTATATATTATATATATATATATACATATACATATATATATATATATATATATATATTATTATATATATATTATATATATATATATATATATATAATATATATTATATATATATATATATATATATATATATATATATATATATATATATATATATATATATTATATATATATATATATATATATATATATATACATTATTTAAACTCAAGACACTTCTTCTAGCTGCTCACCATCTAAATAACTTCACATCGAGGACTGTCTTCGCTCACACCATAACCTTAACTCTTATCTACGTTTTACTTCAAACACCTTTCACACGCCCTGGCCAAATATATCTATCGAATCCTATCAACTCTCTTTAGATTCACCGCACAAAAACCAAATCATCTGCATATTATGTGGGGCACCCGTCCATCTCTTCCATTCTCCATCCATTCTAGCACCAACTCCTGCTACCCCACCTCAAATTCCTTTCACAGCTCCATCTATATACAAACTGAATAACCAAGGAGACATAACTCAAACTGCCTCACACTCCGCTATTAATATATATATATATATATATATATATATAATATATATAATATATATATATATATATATATATATATAATATATATATATATATATATATATATATATATATAATATATATATCTATATATATATATATATATATATATATATATATATATATATAGGTATATATATAAATACACAAGGCCGTAGTCAGGGGGGTTGAAGTGGTCTGAACTCTCCGAAATTATTTAAGCTATAAAAAATTTTGATGGCTGGAATTCCTTAAATTCAGTTGATATTAATAAAAATAAATGATCACAGAAAATTAGGAGCATAAATTAATAGAAATGTATATGAAATGAAATTTGTGGTTCATGAAGAGTTGTTTGGCTTAGTGGCTGTTAAAAGCACTAAAGGAGAACCTCAAACGGAGTCAGTACTACGAACATTAAAATAAATAGTGATTTTTTGATTTGATATCGACATGAAGGTTCAACAGAAATAAAGAATAGGTTTAGAGGTGTGTAAGATTTCGAAAATATCCAGCGGTATTGAATGTTCATATCTGTTCACATTCATGTGGTGTACAACACATTAAAACTTTATTGGAACATTGAAAGAAACTATGAACTATTTTAGTTTTCGAAGGTTGAAAATATTTCAAAAGAAAAAATTGGAAAGATTTTCAAAGATACCAAATTTATAAAACTTACAAGTATGAGAGAAATGATGTGGGTAGAAAGTTATTATCTAGAGAAGTTTTTAATGCAAGAGCTGAAATATTAAAAAAGTTTGAGATTGATCATGATTTTATGATTTTGAACCTTCTTCAAAAACCTCAAATCTTTTGAAATCTGTAATCGCGAGTGAATATATTGTAAGTTCAGTTATGATACAAACTTTATTCTTCTTCACTCTTCCATTAGTACTATATTACAGTCTTTATCATTAGCGCAAGCAACTGCTCTTACTCGTATTGAAAATCTGATGCTTCTTTTCAAGCATTGTAGAAGTTGCAATAGAACTTCTGCTTTCTGTTAGTGAAGAGTTGATAATGCCTCGTTTAAGAATCAATATAAAGCGAAAAGTAATAAAGCAATTGCAACTCCTTTCAGTGGTGATCTTTCAAACCAGTTGGAGAATGAGTTCGTTAGCCATGCTAATTAATCTTGGCAAAATGATTTCATCATAATCTATTAAAATGTTTACGAACTTTGCAAATAAACTTGATTTATACAGTCATAATTAAATTGTTAAGAATTTAGCATCTATCTCAACCACAACGTGCACTTCAGAATGATATTTCTCTACAATGAAAAGGCTCAAAGCATAACTTTCCTAATTCTAAAGGTAATGAAAAACTAGCAGATCTGGCTTTAATGAGGGTTCATCAAAGCGGCGAAAAAAACGGATAAAGCTATTAACAATTTTCTGTTCGGAGAGCAAATATAATCATTTTTATAGCATTTATTTATTTTTTCCTATTTTTTTCTATTTTTTTCTTTTTGAAAAGTAAATATTTTTTTTCCATTTTGAAATTGCTCTCAAAATTCAAAGATAAATTATTTTACTCAGTTTAATTTTATTTCAGTTCCCCTAAAAAATTTTGCCCAAAAATTAAGTTATATGGAAAATCTGGCAACAAGCACCAACATTTTAACATTTTCTTTTGAGAAATTTTATGCGAAAGATATAACATGCATAATTTTATATCTTTGAATAAAGCGAAATGAATTAAAACATTATTTGCATATTATGTGCCTTTGAATGTAGTATTAAACAAGCAGAAGAAATTGCATTTTGCTTTAGTATTTTGTTACGTATATCTAAAAGAAGTGCGTCTTAATATTGCTGATTTGTCTTCTGAAATTTCAGAAGTCCTTCAAATAGATGAATTTTCTATAGATCACAAATTTCAAGAATTAGTAATTTATAGCTTTATATTATATATATATATTTTAAATATTAGTCCAAATGACCATTATATTCAACAATATTTACATGAAAACCTTTTATTTTCCAGTTATTTAAAAATATAGTTGGAGGACACGAAAATGTCCCCAATCTAGACCTTTGTGCTCCGTCTCTCCTAATCTGCTCCATTTTTGACCTCTAACTTAGAGAATGTAGATATAGTATAATAAGTATATAATATAATAATATATATCATATATATATAATAATAAATTGAAAGACATAATTGAAAATAAAATAACGTGAACATTACAAAGAAGAGTGAAAAGAAAACATTTTAAAATTAAAACTTTAAGAACAATAACTATTGCGCGTAATTGACAATTTCGTATATTTAATAATTCATGCTGACGATTTCGTATATTTAATTATTTTTTAATATTATTTAAGTAAACATGTCCGTATATATATATTTATATATATAATATATATAATATATATATATATATATATATAATATATATATATATTATATATATATATATATATATATATATATATATATATATATATATATATATATAATTATATATATGGTAAAAATTAATTTCTTTCTGACTTCGATTCGATATATGAAAAGTATTTATATCGATACCGTATCTATCGACATCGAGTATATATACTCGTATATATATATATATATTAGAATTATATATTATATATATATATATATATATATATATATATTATATAATATATATATATAATATATATATATATATATATATATATATATATATA
>JABUQX010000948.1:0-31494 GCA_015478945.1 Trachelipus rathkii
CATGAAAGTACCCAAATCAGACTATTTTGATAAATATGTCTATCTCTACTGTTCAGATATTTATATATATATATATATATATATATAAGAGTTATATATATATATATATATATATATATAGTTATATATAAGAAATATATATATTATATATATATATATATATATATATATATATATATATATATATATATATATATATATATATATTATATTTTTTAATATATATATATACATATATATATATATATATATATATATATAGAGAGAGAGAGAGAGAGAGAGAGAGAGAGAGAGAGAGAATTTTTACTATCTACTTTTTTGTTTGTTGATTAGTTGGCATTTCAATCTTTCTTATATATATATAAGGTTGTTAGATATAGCAGCAGCAGTATAGTATATATATATATATATATATATATATATATATATATATATATATATATATATATATATATATATATATATATATATATATATATAGAACTTTCTTTTTAAAAAAATGTTAACAGATATATATATAACGAGCGATAAAAGATATTCTCACTTATTTCAAGGCAATAGAACGACAAGGTTGCCAAATAACTTTTTTCTTTTTTTAAAACCAAAGGAATACCCAAGATTAATCGCCAAGATGTCAAAGAGTCAGGGTCTCTCGGTCTCAGCGGGGGACGACGGGCTTCGTCCCCCTGTCCCCCACCCCGTCGGCTCGAGCCCTTAATAAAATAAATTAAAAAAAAATTAAAAACAAAATTAACATATAAAAATTAACATGATATAAAAAGCAACATGTGGCAACTTTTTCTCTTTTTCTATTGGACTTCAAGTTAACACGTCACAGTGCATGGGTATCGATTAGTGTTGAGCGATATTTCGATATATGTATTTTTATGTAACATCCTTTTAAAGGGAAAGTGCCTATATATATATATATATATATATATATATATATATATATATATATATATATAAAAATAGTTATATATATATATATATATGTACAAGGCTGGTTGGCATATACAGCAGCAGCAAGCAAAGAAGAGCAAAGAGCATATATATATATATATATATATATATATATATATATATATATATATATATTATGTTGTTCTTAGTATATTATATATATATATATATATATATATATATATACCCGGCTCACTCGATCGGCTGACAGAGTAGTGATGCTGCAGATGTCATTTTTTTCGCATCCGCGGATGCGGATGTTTGATTTTTAACATCCGCGGATGCGGATGTTTAATATATATATAAAGATATATATATATATATATATATGTTGTTATAGTTGGTTATATATATATATATATGGAGTATTGCTGTTAAGGTTATTTTTACAGTTAACAATCACCACCACTCCAAGCAAAGTCCCAATCTAGGAGGGCAAGTGCTCAATTTTTATATATATATATAGTTATATATATATATATATATATATATATATATATATATATATATATATATATATATATATATATATAGATATAAAGGTATATATAAATATATATATATATGTTATATATATATATATATTTATATATATTGAGTTTTAGCAACAATCTATTAATATAATTGTTACCAGGGTGCGGGACGGGGACCCAACTCAAATGGACCCCCATCAACCTCTTTCCCTAACCTCCGACCTTAATGAAAGAGATTTTACATGGAATATATACTTTTTGCAATTAGTATTGAAATCAAATATGGGAAGGTTGTGCTTCTGAGAGACATCAATTTTTCTGCTTTTTTCTGCCTTTTCTGCTGAGAGTCTGCTTCTTCTTTTCATCATATATTAGCCCAACATTATAAATACTCTCTCACTTGGAACACTAGATGGACGACAGGCCAGGTATTCCTTGCAAGTTTACTTAAGCATGGGTAAACATTTTGCATTTTGCTTAATTAACACTCCACCAACTGATTGATAGGATCGTCATTTGATTTGTATCTATTTGTTTTTCTTGGTGATAAGCCAATCATTTCGCACTGCATCTTTTGATAATGCGTGTGTTTTAATCACTACTGGACTGTAGAAATTCTTCCAGTGAATCTGTTATTGATTTACTTGTAGAAGGTGTTGGTTCTGTAGATTTCATTTTTTTTCCTTTTAATGGATGGCTAATTAATAGACTGTTCGGATTGAAGTTTTCCCTGCAAGTTTACTCAAGCGTGGTAAACATTTTGCTTAACTTTCCACCAACTGATTGGATCATCATTTGAATCTAATCGTTTTTCTTGGTGATATTTTTCAATCATTTGCACTACATCTTTTGGTAATGTATGTGTTTCTTCATCACTACTGGACTGTAGAAATTCTTCCAGTGAATCTGTTATTGATTTACTTGTAGAAGGTGTTGGTCTGTAGATTTTGTTTTTTCCTTTTAATGGGTGGCGAATTAATAGACTGTTCGGATTGAAGTTTTTCAACTGCAACACAAAGTAACGATTTAACTTGTTCTAATATCGTTACAAAAAAACTTGCTTTATAACGGAATCTAAGTAAGTTGCAATAGTATGAAGGTCATTAAATTCCACAGAACCAAAGCGTTTTTCTAGCTCTAGTTTAATTACATCTTTCTTTTTTAACCGTCATCATTTTCATTTGAAGATGGTTCAAAATGCTTCCTTAGCGTTGAGATTAATGG
This sequence comes from Trachelipus rathkii, assembly GCA_015478945.1. Classification (NCBI taxonomy): domain Eukaryota; kingdom Metazoa; phylum Arthropoda; class Malacostraca; order Isopoda; family Trachelipodidae; genus Trachelipus; species Trachelipus rathkii. The sequence continues at coordinate 2,661 of JABUQX010000948.1, forward strand.
TATTACATCGGAGACAGAAGCTGTAAAGGCGCTGATTTTTTTGGTAGTTTCTTCAAATGGTTTCAATAGCTTAATGCAGTGTGATATGATGTCATTTTCCAAATTAATAAGATTGCTAACTTTGGAATACGAACTGGCGTACGAAGCAAGAAGTTCTTTGAGCAATACTTCTTTCCACATATGAAGTGTACTATTCCAGCGAGTAGGAATGTCTTTGATAATATTGCTGATATGAATAGACTGCCGCTTTAGAACTTCAACCCATTTAATTTCATTTTCTTTTTCAGATTTATCTTAAGTATTTTTATTATAAAATTCTTTATCAAATCTCGACAATAAACATCCGCATGGCAAAGCGCGGATGCGGATGCGGATCTTTAATAATGTGCGGATGCTCCGCGGATGCGGATGCGGATGCGGATGTTACCTGCATCACTATGACAGAGTGGCATGGCAAAGGCCCGGGTTTGATCCCTAGCCCGGACCCTAGTTAGAAATTACCTAGAATAGTTGTGTCCCGTGGTTATAAAAAAAATTGGTGAAATTAGTGGGAGTTTGTTGAGAGGAGAGAGACCGTCCGCACAGCCGGACGATGTCAATGACGCCTCTCGAACGCAGGCAAGCAACACTGATCCGCGTAGGAAGGCAGTCGAAGATAGCTGCTGGACAGCTGCTGCCCGCGTACGTGGGGGTAAAGGTATGTGAATATCCCGTGTGCTGTGTCCTCCACTCTGCCTCATCAATGCGAAGTGGGGACTACTGCACCTATCGCCAATGTCACGCGTTTCTCTGCATTCAGGAATGGTCCAGAGCCAAGACCGTGGGGTTAGTGACGGGATAGGAAGTCCTCTACTTACACCTCAGCCGCTGCTTAGGCGGTTCGAGGATCGCCTCTCCAGGCAAAGTTCGAGCTACATGCTGCAGCCGCGAATTGGACGGCGTCAACATGTGTCTCCCTCGCCCGTCTTTTCGCAGGCATCCCGCAGGGATTCGGGTGTCGAAGGCATACTGTTACGTCCCCTCTACGAGACATAACGAACTCTCGACTCAGAAATGTAAGATGCAGCGAAGAGAAATCGCCTCTGCTAGGGCGCTTTTCCCTGACCTAAAGCCGAAAACTGAAATCAAGAGCTCAAGTCCAGGAGCGACTGCAGTCGCTGGAATCGAGCTTTATCTATGTCGAGGTCGAAAAATGTGGATTTTTCTGCCTTTTGTCGGAAAAATAGACATTTCGTTTGACTCGCTTCTTGGGAACATGGGTTTCCACTCGGGTGGAGGTTATCTCGGGGGGCGGTAACTCAGCCGCCTAAAAATATTTCCGAAGAGAGCTGACTCCGAGATAAACCTGTTCACCGAGTGACATGTTGGCCATTCCAGACGAGAGTAGAGAGACCGTCCGCTCAGGCGGACGATGTCAATGACGTCTTTCGAACGCAGGCAAACCACAACACTCCACAACACATATTTTTGAAAGGAAGAGTAAGTGAAGATATCAGGTTCGACGCAGGAAATCATTTGGTAAAACCTATAGAATCCCGACGACGATGCGCTTACTGTGGGAAAAATACGAAACCAATTTGCTTTAGATGCAATGTTCCACTTCACGATGTGTGTTTTCAGAGATTCCGTTAGCTCAGGTAAGGCAGCATATATATATTGCTAAGTTAAGGTTGGTTATATAGATATATATTGGTTGCTATTAAGTTATAGATAGCATATATTGAGTTATATTATACTTATATATATGTATATATATACAATATGTGTATAGAGTATGTATATATATATATATATATATATATATATATATATATATATATATATATATATATATATATATTATTATTATTAAGGTTATATATATATATACAAATATATACAAATTATATATATATATATATATACTGTTATAAATAAGAATTTTATATTCTATTCATTACTTTGAGGAAAATAAAAAAATTCCAAATAATGCACATGTCTTTCTTCCTTTTGAGTATTTTCGTGAATAGTGGCCAATGTCCCAAAAATGGGACGGTCGTTTTTGGGTACAAGCCCTTGAAGAATTTTAATGAAATTAACCAAGCAGTCATCTAAGGCCAACTAACTTCTCTGGCTGTTAATGGTTAAGCGAGACTAATATATATAAGCATATAAATATAAATATTTAAATATATAAACAAGAATTTATTAGAGCAGGGATATTTATATATATATATATATATATATATATATATATATATATATATATATATATATATATATATATATATATATATATGTACAAAATAAAGCTATTGACCTTTTTACCTAAAGTAAATTTTTAATTTTAATTTATTATAAATGAAAGTAAATATAAAAAGTAATGTAAAAATTATAGGAAAATAGTATTTTGAAGTTATAATTCGAAAATATATTAAACTATTTGTAGGTCTTGCTTCATGCTGCGGAAGGAAATTTGTAAAGAGTTTACCTAATCAGGGATGCCATCGCTTGAGTTTTTCTCAAGTTCTTGAGTTTTTATCATTCATCTTGAGTACTTGAGTGTTTGTCCTAAAAATTGCTAAAATCTTGAGTATTTCAACTTTCTTAAAAAATAAGTAAAGAAACATAAATTTAAAATATATAAATATTTCTTTTCCAAATATTAGGAACTCCTTTGATTAATTTTTTATTAATGTATATGGCAATTATAAACTGGCCACTTATATGACGCAATAGAGTTGTCATCAATGTTAAAATTGGAAACCACACACGAGGGATTGCGAATTGCCCATGAGGCCATGATCGCATTTTACATCAGTTAGGTGTTACTAGTTGCTAAAAGTTGTGATGTCATGGGCCATGACATCACACCTTTTAGCAACTGATGTAAAATGCGCTCTAGTTGGATGCATGACGATTATATATATATATATATATATATATATATATATATATATATATATATATATATATATATATATATATATATATATATATATATATATATATATATATATATATATTTGATGGGGCTTTTAAAGCCAAAAGAGTTTTAAGGTAACAGACAAGTGGCAACAATTTTAAAGCTCTCATGCATTCTAGATCGTTTTGGCAACGAAAGTTGACAGAAGTTCTGTCAAATTTTGTGACATTGGAAATTCTGTCACAGAACTGCCAATGCTCCGGTTTCAAGTTTTCAACGTGTTAGTTTTCGACTTCACATGACCGTGTGTGCAGTGTTACAGTGTGGCTTAGTTCTTATGATCTTATCAGTATCACCTAGTTCTGTGCTAAAAATTGAAAGTGTTTAGTACGTTATTGTGAATTTGTGATATTAAATTGAAAATTGTGCAATACTTCAATAAATTTTATAAACCTCCATTAATTATGGCAGACGAATCTCCGAAGAAAAAAATAAAAACCTGGTATTTCCAGTCATTCAAACAGGAATGGCTTCTACTTGATGAATTTAAAGATTGGCTAAAGCAAGACAAAGATAATAAAAATAATAGCTACTGTATTTGCTGCTCCACTACCTTAAAAAATGCCAGTAAGAAAATGCTCTTGTCTCATAAAAATTCAGAAAAACATAACAAAAACTTTCAAGCAGCGAGATCAAAGGTAAATATTAGTGATTTTCTTATCAAAAAGAAAAATATTTCGGAATCCGAAAAAATTGCAAAAGCAGAAGCATTATTTGCCGGTTATTTTTCGGAGCATCATATTCCTTTTGCACATATAGAACACTTGTTTGACATTTGTAAAAAGGCTTTTCCCGACAGTGATATTGCCAAAAAGGTTAATTATAAAAGAACGAAACTTTCATATATCATCCAAGATGGTATAGCATACTTTGAAAAAGCAGAATTAAATAAAATATGCCGGAATCAAAAATTTTCTATTATAATTGATGAAAGCACCGATATTTCTGTAACGCAAGTTTTAGCGATAGTAATTCGATTCTTTGATATGAAGAAAATGGATGTAGTGGATGCACTTCTAGACACTTTTGTGGTTGAAAATGGAAGTGCTGTGGGCCTTTTCCATTCGTTTAAGGAGCTTCTTCAAGAAAAAATATTCCATTAACTAACATTATTGGCTTTGGAAGTGACAATTGTTCTACGATGCTTGGCAAAAGAAATGGATTTCAAAAGTTACTAAAAGATGTTTTGCCTTCAGTTTTCGTGTTGGGATGCGTATGCCACTCATTTTCGCTTTGTGCAAGCCATGCTGTGTCAGTGTTGCCAACATATTTGGAGTCTTTTCTTAAAGATCTCACATCTTACTTTTCTCGTAGTAGTAAGCGTTTAAATGATTTTGCTCTTATTCAAGATGTAGTCCAAACAGCTCATCATCGTATTCCAAAACTTGCACAAACGAGGTGGCTCTCCAGAGAAAATGTTATTTCTGTAATTTTAGAGCAATGGGATGCACTTGTGCTTTATTTTCAATCAGAAATAAAAAGTGATAAAATAGATGGAGCAAATAAAATATATGAGACATTTGCCAGCCGTGGTACAAAACATATGCTCTGTTTCCTTCTATACGTACTACGAAAGGTGAATGCCCTGAATTTAGAGTTTCAGTCGGAGCATTTTAGGCTACATAAATTGCATAGTATGGTATCAACTGAATATAAAATTATTTTAAGTTTTTTTTTTATTAAAGATGAATGTCTCACTCAAATGAAATTAAGTGATATTAACCCGGGATTCCATACTATGATATTTTCCTGGGCGGAAGAGCAATGTCGCTTTTGGAGCAAGAGCCCTTCGATGATCATATTAGATTTAGAAAAGATTGTCTAAAATTTTTGATTGAATTATGTTCCCAAATTAAGCAGAGATTTTGTTTTGATGAAAATAGCATACTTGCTAAACTAAAAGTTTTGGATCCAAATTTTGTTGCTAGTCAAAACTCACCCACATCTATTGGAACTTTAGCTGGCCACTTCAAATCTTTTGTACCTGATAATAAACTTGATGACCTTGATGATGAATATCGAAACTTTAGAATCATGAAAGAGGTACACCCAAGTATTCCTACTTCTGAAAACTTAAAAATTCCAGAATTTTGGTATAAGTTGCGTGAAATAACGGATGGACTAAACCAACCTAAATTTAAAAATTTATCCAATTTTATGACCACTCTGACTGTTCTGCCTCACTCTTCTGCCTGTGTTGAGAGAATTTTTTCCCAGGTAAATACAGTAAAAACTAAATTTACAAACAAGATGAAAGCAAGCACCACAAGTGACAGAATTTTGGCAAAGCAGCATGTTACAAAATATAATAATTCTTGTATAACCTGGGAACCTAAACAAGAATTAATAAGGGATTTGCAAGATGGAGGACCTCATCAAAGGTACTCCAAGAGACTGGAAAATTCTAAGAATTCTCAAGAGGAGATGAATATTTATGAAGGGGTAGATGAGTAAAGCGGGGTAATTGCAATTGCAAAAGGAATCATACAAAATAAAGACATTCCGTTATAATAATAATAATAATAATAATAATAATAATAATAATAATAATAATAATAATAATAATAATAATAAGCTCCGTAACTCATATCTGCTCCTCCTCTTGAATTTTATTCTGACATCACTGATGAATATCATATAAAAAAGGTAAGACAGCATTTTTGTTTATGTATATATGTAACCGAATGCTGGCTTTGAGTGTTAACGCGAAGGTTCTTTGAATAGGATGTCGTTTCCTTTATGTCTCGACAATGCATTTTTTCATTGAAAATGATATATTATAAGCGTATTTACAAATAAAAGGGTTAATAATAAATAAAAAAATGTGTAATAAATAAGTGTAAGAAAAAGTGTAGGATTTATAATTTGTTAATTATAAATTATTACGAAACTCCCAAAAACAGTTTTTCGACGCCATTGAAACAACACGACAAGAAAACGTAATATTTTTTGGTCTATTTATTGACAAATTTTACAGGTACCCTCTATGAAACATAAATAGATTTTCTAGTTTAGGCATTTGTTATTTTACGTTGGTTATATATATATATATATATTATGCATATATTATATATATTATATTATATATTAAGATATATAAGAGTTATTAGTTATTGCTATACAGAGCATATTAAGTTATATATATATACTGGCTACTAATATTGGTCATTTTTAAGGTGGTCACCCATGCAGGGTTCCTTCTGTCAGACGGGGGAACGAGAGAGGGACGTTTCCACCGTAGGAGGGCGTGGAGGAACCCCGCGACACTCAAATACCAAAGAACGGGGTTCCGGGCGACCCTCCCGGAGGGAGAAACAACCGCCTTGTCGTTCCCGAAGACCGAGACCCACTCCAGCCATTCTGTGGTTTACCTTAAAGAAGCCAATATTTTTTTTTTTAACCAAAGAATTTCTCTCATAATTATCTGTTTACACGTAAGAAATATTTAAAGGACATTCTTGGAAAATATATATATATAAGGTTATTAGTTATTGGGCTGGCTGTTATTGTTATGCTACATATATATATATATATAAGTTATATATAAATAGTTAGCAGTATATATATGGCTATTGTATACATATATATTATTAATTGTATTATTGGCTATTACTGGCTATTATTATTACATATTAAAGGAAGAAGAAGGATATGGGTTACATTGTTATGTGTTGCTATGTTGCTACATAAGCCAGCAGCAGCAGCATATAGCAGCAGGGCAGGTGAGCAGCAGTATATATATATATATATATATATATATAACCTAACCTAAAATTAACAAATCCCTATACTAGAAAATCTAATTTATGGTCCATAGAGATACCCTGTGACTATTTTGGGGTAACGCAGTGGCGTAACTAAGAGTCATAGGGCCCCCCGCCAAAGTGGAAATGGGGCCCCTTGGACCATATATATATATATATATATATATATATATATATATATATATATATATATATATATATATATATATATATATATATATATATATATATATATGGCTTATATGCTATATTTATCAGATTAGTACTTTTTATTGGAGAAATTAGATATTTGCATAAAAAAGTAATGACATTTTTGGAAAGAGTATATAAAAATGAGTATAAATGTTCTTTAAAAGGGAGAAAACATGTATTAAAAGACTTTTCACTTTTTTGTACAAAAATTTAATCAAATTCTCAAAAACATATTTTTACATTCTGCTTCCAAATGTCTTATTATTACTATTTTTACTTAAATATCTAATTTCCCCCTCCCTCCTCCAAAAAATAAGTATCAATCTAGTTAATTGATATATATATATAGCATATAAGTTAAGAAAGAGCAAAGTAGCATAAATAAAAAATATATATATATATATATATATATATATATATATATATATATATATATATATATATATATATATATATATATATATATATATATATATATATATATATATATATGTATATATATATAGTATAGTTATATATATAAGGAGTTAGGTATATTATATACTACAAGATATAAAGATATATATATACATATATATATATACATATAAGAATAGTTATATGTTGCTATATACATATGATATACTGGAGTATATATAGCTGCCACATATATGCCAAATACAGAAAAAAATGACACCTGCAAATTTTGTGAATATCTGTTCGCCTTGTCATAAATTATTCAGGCAAAGGATGAATGCTTTATAGTTTACCAAAACGTTTTTGGCTCATTGTCATGAATTTATTAACCACTTCTTTCAGATCAAGAGTACGACATGTTCCATTTTCAATGCTTAATAAAGCTAATGCACTTAGCCTTGTTTGTGTCATATTGTTCCTTAAAAAAGTTTTTATTAACTTGAGCTTTAAAGACCTTTCAGTTGTTGCAGATGTTACTGGTAACGTCAAATACAACTGAACTGCGTACACAAAAGTCTGGTTAGCTACTTGCTACAGCTGCTTTCTACGATTGGGTAAATTTTGCTAAATCTAATAGTTACCATATTTTTTTTTTTTTCATTTTCACTTCTGTAGTCATTAATGCTTTGAAGGTGATAAATTTGTTCATAAACCGAAAGATAAATCTAAATCTTATTTTTCTACCAGTTTTGTAGTCTTTTCTTGTAACTTTTCATTTCGTAGCTCTGCTCTATTACTGCAGGAGCAAGAAATGATAATAACTCATTAACATTGTTCATGCCAATGAACGAGTAGTTATCTGTTCATTTAATATATCAAGAGATTTATTGAAAACCCTAATTCTGAAGGCTTTCAATGGGTCTTCAATTCTTTCATAAGATAAAAAGCTCATCAAAAACCTTTTAATTGTATTTGGACGTCTGAGTAATTTTACTTCAATGTTCCAATGATATGCTAACTCCGTAGTTTCTCTCACTACATCTTCAAATCTGTGTCTTAGCTCACATAAGTTTGATTTTGCTTGTTCCAAAAGGTAAGTTGCTTTCTGAAGATCTGTATTTGGACTTTGCAATATTTTTGAGACAGCATTGATGGTTTCCAATACTTTACTTTGAAACACAAGATAGAGAATAAACTCAAAATTTTCTGAACTGCTTCCTGAGACCAAGGCCTTCGTTTCACTTCTTACCCATAAATATCACTTGAGATAAGAACTGCGAAATACTTTTGAAATTGTTTTTATTGCTAGTAAGGAATCATACTTGGATGACCACCTAGTTGGACACAATTTTTAAGTGTTTTTGTGATGCATTCGTTATTTGTTAAACAGCTGTTAATTCCTTGCCCCCACCGAGCTGTACTAGAACCGAAATATACATATACTTTTTTTCCAGTTTGTCATAAAATTTTGGAAAGCCATTATATCTTTTACACAATCATTAAGAATTAAATTTAAATTATGAGCCACAATGAATGTATTCTGCATTTTTAACAATTTTCTATATACGAGCCTGAAGTCCTGAAAATTTCCCTCGCATATTTGCTCCTCCATCATAGACTGACCTCGGCATTTTTTTCTAATTTAATGTTTTTGTTATATATACCTTTAATTATTGTTTTTTTTTCAAAGTTTTTCGGCACTGTTCTCTGTTGTTATTAAAAACCCACAAAATTTTTTCTTCAAGGGAGGTGCAACTATTTCTTAAGGGCACTCCCCAATTTTACCCCCCTAAAAATGGACAAAAATTCGGATTTTCAGCCGAGTTTTTGACCCTATAAACACCAACTGTAGCCTTTTTATGCACTCTAAAACGTTGTTTTTCGGGTGAGTTCCTCTGACTGTAGTCATTCTTTCAGAATTTTTCAATTTTTCAAAACTCATGTTTTTTGACATTTTTCGTAATCAACTTCCAGAATTTTTTTTTCGAAATGACTTCAAACTTGAAATATGCAAGATAGGTCCATTACCTACAATAGTCAAAGAATTTTTCGATTTTTTGAGTTTTTTGGTCAGCGTTGTCCATTTTCCAAACCCACTTTTTTTTTGATTTTTGTAAATGAAAAATTGCGATATTTTTTTTCCGTTAGGGGCGAAGTGAATGAAATTTATCAGGCATAGATGTAAGTCGGGGAGAGGCACCTTTTTTAGCTTAAGATTAATTTCTTTGTATATGCAATAGTTTTGGATTTGTTCTATGGTAACAAATTTTCAACAAAAAAAATTTTTGAAAATTTTTAACAATTTTCTTTTGAGTATACAAAAATATTATCTAAGTTAAAAAAGATGCATCTCGCCGACTATACAAGCCCTGAAAAATTTGATGTTGATCAGATGAGTAAGAAAAAAATAGATCAATTTTTCAACTTTTTCCAAAATTCAAATGTTTTGAAAAGATGAAATATTGGGATATTTTTTTTTTATACTTTGGTCCGATCAACTCAAATTTTCGGGGCTTGTATAGTCGGGAGAGATGCATCCTTTTTACTTATATATATTATATATATATATTATTATATATATATATATTATATATATAATATATAAATATAATATATATATATATATATATATATATATATATATAATTATAAAGTATGTGTGTGTGTGGTGTGTGTTGTGTGGTGTGTGGTGTATTTTCCATATTGCAATTTATTATTTCGTTTGTTTTGCTCTTCGCAATTTTGGGCCCCTTTACCTGCCTGGGCCCCCCTGCACCGCGGGGTCTGGGGGGCCGTTAGTTACGCCCCTGCTGGGTATACGAGTACCGTTAAAAAGGTCTATAAATAGACTTTCTCATATATATATATATATATATATTATATATATATATATATATATATATATATATATATATTTATATATATATATATTATATATATATATATATATATATATATATATATGCTCCCATGCACAGACTCTCTCAATCTCCTACTATCACTGACCCTCTCCAATTTCTTTCATGCCATCAACAAACTGTTGCATCCTCAGTCTCTTTGTTGTATCGCTATTCAATAGACACTGTTCTTCCCAAATGTCTAATCGCATTCATCTTCCCTTGAAGAGAGCTCTTGTGACACGCCTATCTACACAGCCTCATTTTTTCTCTGTCCTTTAAACGCTATGCTCATTCTTACATGTATGTTACTGGAACACACTTCCTTCTTCTAATTTATTCATTTTCTATTATTTAAATATTTTCAAACGCCGTCCATTGGCTCACATCGGTCCTCGAATTACCGAATATTTGATTTGGACTTCACAACACTGGAATTCCCTGTTGAACACCCCGTCTTTCCCATATAGATATTATATATTATATATATATATATATATATATATATATATATATATATATATATATATATATATATATATATATATATATATAATTACATCCACTCCCGGGAAGGCTCATGAGCCTGTCAGCGTGACCAACCTCTTTCTCCACTCCCTTCTATCTTCCAAGACCCGTTCTTCGATCACTGAATCATGTACGGCATCCGTGCTTCTCAGCGAATTTTACGGAGGAAGTTGTGTTCTGACTGTGCTCTGATATGTTAGTGAGTGATGTGGGTGTTGTTTGTTCTGAGCGAGTTGCGTTGCTTGATTAGTTGTTCTATTTCAGGTGTTAAGGTAGAGTTGTATTTTTTTTATGTATCCTCTGGGGATGGCTTTGTTAGCTGCCTTTTGAATTAGAGAAGTGAAATTTTGTATGACTTTGTTGAGTGTTGATGTGTTAGTAATATTTAGGGGATGTATGCTGTTTTCAATATAGTTGGTGAATTGTGTCCAGTCTGCTTTTTTTGTAGTTTGTGTATGTTTTTCTGACTGGGTAGTTTGGTTTGTTGATATTTTATGATGATGGCCGGAGTTTAGGTCGGTTTGTGTTGACCAGTGGAGTTTTGTTTGTAAATTTGGTGAACATAGTGTTATGTCTGGTGATGTGCATGTTTGGTTGGTTTGAGGTGGATTTCTAGTGTGGCTGTTTGTGATGTTTAGCCAGCTTCGCAAACGAAGAGGTGCGGCAAATGGTAAATTAGGAGACACAGGAGGACTAGTTGCCCCAGGAATAGGAGCTGGGCCCCTAAATGGCGGCAATGTTTCCGTTCTGATATGACCTAAACGAGACCGTGTAAATTTGGTGAACATAGTGTTATGTCTGGTGATGTGCATGTTTGGTTGGTTTGAGGTGGATTTCTAGCGTGGCTGTATGGTGCCGAGTGAGAGTGGAAGGCCCGCTTCGCAAAGGAATAGGCGCAGCGAATGGTAAGGTAGGAGACGCAGGGGGACAGGTAGTTCCAGGAATAGGAGCTGGACCCCTAGATGAAGGTAATGCTTCCGTTCTGATAGGACCTAAACGGGACAGTGGTGCACGAGATTAGAGTTGGCCGCGGGGCAGCTGACAGAGAGGTGGATTTAAGATGGTGGCTAAATTTTTGACACTTAAAACAACGTCTCGGGCAAGGAATGTATGGACGAACATTATAACTTGTAAACCTGGTCCTCGCCCTCATGGGAGGGAAAGGAATACTAAAAGTTATAAGACGCGGATTAGGAATATCAGGAGAATCCTTGTTGGGAGTTAACCTATAAACGTCTGTCACAGGGACACGCTTACTCTGTAAATGAGACAAAACATCTAAAACGGGTTCATCTCTAGCATCTGTTGCATAAATCGTACCCTTAGAGATTCTTAATGTTATCCGGGGTGGTAACAACAGGCACATCACCCAATGACTGGAAATTTTATAGGACAGAACTCTGCGATCGTTAAGTCGCAATAATCAAGAGAGAAACATTCCTCATGATTGTTGCGCAAGGTTCAGAGGTGTGTAGGACGCCTTCAAAGGCATCACTCAGTTTAATAGAACTATGCTTCGCTGAAGGTTTCAACGTTGAGAAACGAAGATAGAAAAACATCGGAAAATCTACATCAGACGGGGTACCAGGAGGGCCATCCGATGACACGGGTTGCGCCACATTAGAGAAGCTCGCTCGGTGACGGAGGGTGGAGGGAGAGCTGTACGATGATGTATATTGTGAATCACCAACTGGGAGGTAGACGAGTCCCCGGGCAACACGGCACCAGGAACCCTCAACTTCTGGAGGAAGGAGGAAGACCGAAAAAATGAAACGTTTATGGCAAGCTCATTTCCGCCTGCGCATGGAAAGGGAAAGAAGCTGTACAAACCGTAGAAGTGGACTGATGGTCACAACGGACGTTGTGGATCATGTAGTCCACTAGGGCATCAAAGCCCTTGTTGAAACCTGACCTAGTAGTAGTCAGGGGAGGGTTAGGGGGGGGGACCTGCTGACGATTGTGTTTGCCTTTCTTAAAAACCTGATTGAGAAAACATTCATAAAAAGAAAGAGCACCTTTTAAATTGCAACACCGCAATAAATAAAAAAATATGCCTAAATAAAGCAATATGAAAAATAAACATCCGACAGCCCAGCAAAGGAAGCAAAAAAAAAAAAAAAAAAAAAAAAAAAAACACACAGAAAGGGGAAAAGGAACATCCAGCTCCATCCCAGAGCCCACAAACCACACCCGGAACCCCACACCATGGCAGTAGTCTCGGCTTAGCCCCCCGAACACCGTGTCGGTCCCTCTTTGGTCATTAGCCCATCCGCGCACCCCACTGAGCAAGCACGGGTGACCCCGGGATTATACACCCAAGTGAAGGACAGCTTCCACGGTGGTTAGCAAAAGGCTCGGGTTACTTGCAATGAGGGGCCCGGTCACAGGCAAAAGGGCCGATTTATAACCTGTATCCTCAACCACGGAGAGAGGAGTGCAGGAGGGCCTCACGCCAGTACTGGGATGGACACCAGGAGGAATACTGAGCCTTTAGAAGGGAAGGGGGAGGGAGGCACTCAAAACAGAGGGCAGAAATACATACACGAGTACGTTAAAAAAAAAGGGCATTGGAATCCCAAAATAGAAGGGAAAAAATTTAGCCAAAAACACCAACACATCACTTCGCAGATACCACTCTAGAGGGTATCTGGCCCCTTCACCACTACAAGGTAGGGGTGCTATTTTTTTTTTTTTTTTTGAGTAAGTGTACAGGAGACACCAATGCGCACCAAAAAAAAGCGGCGATACCGAGTAAGAAAGCCAAGTATTGGGGTAACTCATAAACTGAACGCATGAAAACGGGAATTCAGAATTAAATCTTATAGAGCAGAGTCAGCTCCCGAAGGAAAGCAAAGATCGCGTCACTGTTGAAATGAAGCGATTTAGACAATAAAAATGAGAGGCGGGAAGATTGCGTACCGAGGGTAGACCTTGGGAAAGACAGAAAGGACATATAGAGGGATTCTTCCTTTCTATGAGGTAGCTATGTGTCACATTAGTAAGACCAATTTGCAAACGAGCAGGACCACCTCCTGGTGCCCGACTCCGGCGAAAAGAGACAACCAACATCTAAATTCCCCATTGAGCGGCTTCATGCTCCCGCCGTTTGGCACATTATAATCCTACAGACAACGGCTCCTGCCAAAGGGAAGCCCTGCTTGAGTCCGGGATTTTGATATTATATATATAAGGTATATATAAGTATATATATATTATTATAAGTATATAAGTATATATTATATATATATATATAGTATAATATATATTATATTTATATACTATATATTTATATATAATATTATATATATATAATAATATTCTTGCAACTAACTCGAAAAGTAGTTAAAAACCCACCACCCTCAAACAGGAATATATCAAAGCTCTCAGAAAAAAAAACTCAATCTTCAGACAATACATAGAAATATATCACACTGACCTTAGACATAACAAAGACTTTAAAACTCTCCTGCAACTGGCATAGACATTTCAAACGAACACCTAGGAAACACGTCTTTAACTAAATTACCACAAATATTCAACAGTTCCACCAGCCTAAATTTCATTCCGCCTATCAGAAAAAAAAACCATCATTAATATAACGAAAACCAGAAAAGATCCCCTCATCAAATATCGCCCGCAATTTCTCTATTATCGAACACTATGAACTACAGATAAAAACATACTGAAACAAGAATAACTATCACACTTCACAACCATTTCCAACACAGCATTCAAACACCCTAAAAGCATCATCAAACCCACAATCAACGGACTAAACTCAAAACCCACTCCTAAACTCAAAAACTCAAAAACGCAATCCTATCCCCTATATTATTCATCCTTTTCGCAGCCGACCTCCCACAACCACAAAAAAAAACACATAAACCTACGCGGACATTACCATAATCACTACACACCAGAACAAAACAAGTAACACAGCCATGAACAATACATCAATAGCTTCAAGACATGGTAAAACAGATAACATGTCACCACAAAATCTCAATCACATTTAATCAGCCCCCTTCCCAGATGTCTACTTAAGTTATAGATCGACTTACAATCGCCAAAACTCGGCCAAAATCCTTTGAGTTATACACTGACACATCCTCGCACTTTACAACACGAACACAGACCACTACACAGTTTCATATCAGAGCAAACAAGAACTTAAAGCATACTAAGTTAAAGAACCATGCGCCCTAGCACAATTTTTAATCAACAATAAACAACCATCCCCTAACCATATTTGACAGACAATACTTCGTCCGACTTAAACCATGCTTCCAACTTGGCACCCATTAGACTAAAAACAACATAAACTCCAAACAAAACAAAGCAATTAGAATCAATAAAGGATGTACATCACTACGCCCAGCCACTATCACAGAAAACCAAAATTCACCCATCCATATACCTGGACATATGGGCAACGACAATTCTTTGCCAATAGCCCAAACATTCCATGCCGACAATTAGCCCTTTTCAACCCCACCATCACATACTCGAACTACCCTTCTTTTTCACAAGCTCCATTATTACAAACAAATTCTGACAACATTCCACAGCCACCAAACAACACATCATACACCAAACACATCGACACGAACACGTAAGCAGAATAACTCCTAAGACGCAGACCAACCGAATAAACTTCTAAACTAACAGTGCAAGGGAAATTAGCACCAGAATTCACTTCTACAAGAATAGAAAGCTCATCCTTTGTCAAATTAAGGATGCGGTCACCACCCAAACTTACAATATCTGAGGGCATGGGATGAACCCTACATTGATTGAAGAGATGCCATAGTGAGGGTCCATCGCGGTTCCCGTGAGAGTTCTATGGGTACAATTTTTTCTATACTGCGCGGGGGTTCTCCACTATAGGGTATACAGGGGGACGGTAGCGCTTGGCTTTGCTTTTCGTACTTGCGTCCATATTATTCTTTGACTTTCCTGTTCATGCAATATTACGCATCGTACCCAAGTCGGTAGAAGGAGGGTATAATTATATATATATATATATATATACTATAATATTATATATATATATATATATATATTATCTAGTATATATATATATATATATAATATATATATATAAATATATATATATGAATTATATAGTGGTATATATATATATATATATATATATATAATATATCAATATATATATATATATATATATATATAATTATTACGTATATATATATCTATTATTATATATATATATCTATATCTATATAATATAATATAATATATTATATATATATATAATATATAGTATTATATATAGATTATATATATATTATATATATAATATATAATATAATATATAATTATAATATATATATATAATATATGATATATATAATGTATATATAATGAATATAGTATATATATAAAGGTACGAATGAGGGCGACCTTCCGTGGTGTATTACCGAATGTCTGCGTCCGGAGTAGGATTCTCCAAGAGGAGGGAACTTCTGCCAGGGTGGGGAAAGCAGCAGTCATTCGCATTTGCCCCTCCACTCGTAGGGTCTTTTGCCGGATAGGAGCCAGCTAACGCCGGGCCCAAGGTCTGTTAAATTTAGTTTTATTTACATTCCCTTAACTTTCCGATCGCAGTACGGACTTTCGGCGGGTCGAGGTCCTGACTGGCGATAGTACTTCTTTATTTAACAGACAGGATTCATGATTTTTACGCCCTTAGTGAAACTACCGGGAGACTTGCGTGGTGGGTGGCGAAAAACTCCAAAGCATTTGACTGGGTATGGCAGCCTCACTGCTCTCCAAGTTCCCTTCTTTGGGTTTCCTCTTCTCTTTGCTTACTATGTCTAGCTTTCTTCAAATCGCTTAATATCGGCGGTTGTTGATGGGCGATTTCTTCTTCTTTTTCTGTCTATATAGTGTTCCTCAGGGTTTTCTGTCTTATCTCCTACTTTATTCCTGCTTTTTCATTAATGATTCTTTCCTCACTGCCACATGCTAACCTATCCATATATTGTCGATGACTCGACTTCATTTTTCAACTCAATTTCAATTCTGCTCCCTCATTTTACTTCTAGAATTGGCCTCTCGTCTTAACCTTTGTCGCGAGCTTTATTCTCGCTGATCTGGATAGGTTTTCCGGGTGGGGTCGTCTCACATTGTGAAAATTTAATTCTTTAAAAAACTCAACTTCCAAATCTTCATCTCTAAGACACCTTCTAACTTTCTATCTCTTCGACGTTCTTCGTCCGTCTCTCTTGTTTGGACAATATAACATTCTGTGGCTTAACATAATCAAAAAAAAATGTCTTGGAACTTCACATCACAACGGTTATGGTTGGCTCAGAGAAACTGGGAGTTCTGTTTAGACCTGCGAGCTTTTTTTTTTCGATCTTCTAGTTGCTTCCAGCTATACATAGGGTACTCATCCCGCCCTTGGTATGGAGTACTTGCTCTAATATTGGGGGGGGCTTTCTTTTTTTCACCGGGCTTTTGAAATAGGGTCGGAGTCAAAGGCCAAAAGGCTTTATTACTTCTCCCTACTCGCGACTGCATTTACCAAGAAGATTGTTATGCATATTAAATTTACTATATTATCTCTTTTCTACAGGATAAAGAATGGCAGGTGAGCAAGAGTTGACCTCTCTCATTACACTACCAATGCGTCGCCCTCGCAAGAGAGCAACAGAAGGGTGCTGTGTCGGACATGAGTTTTGTGTCAGACTTTTTCGCTGCGGTGCTTCATTCTTTCCTGCCACTCCCTTCTATTAGTACATAGGCGGTTCTGTTCTGTGGCTTTCTTTCATCATCTGCAGTTTTCTATGCATTTAATATTATCTCCCTAAAGCTGCGCGACTGCATTTCATACTGAGTATTAGCGCGTTAGAAATGAATATTTTGAGGCTTCAATCACCTTCCTGTCAAGAGAATTGCTCTGCCGTGGCGGCGGTGGACAAAAAAAAAAAAAAAAAAAAAAAAACTTCACTAGCATTACATCTATATCTCAAGTCTACCTCTTCTGTCTGTCTCTTCTCTCTTAGCGGGGCGACTACTTCCTCCTTCGGTCGGGTGACTATCGAGCAGAAATCCGGGAACCCCCTAGACATAACTGACCTATCTGCCAACAATTTGTTGGATTAAATAGCATCAAATGTGAAGATGCCGAAATGGTACGCTTGATCTGCTCCCATATGAACCTCCCTCAGATATACAACAGGCTTCACTGGCGCAATCTGTACGCGCCTTTATTATTCAAGAGAAAGCCTCTCCCTCCAAACTAATACCCATCAACTTTCAATTATATTACGATTTAACATAAACGATCTAATTAATAAATCCATGAACTCAATTCATTTCTTAAAAAACCCAACATCCAGATTGCTATCCTACAGAACCCTCCTTACCAAAATACTCCCCCCCGTTCTATGGTTAACGACTCCATTTTCTCCCCTTCCAAACCTCTCAATACTCCCTCTTAACACTGATTCACTAACGCGACATCCCATATCACAACACAACACCTAACCCTCCACACATCTATTCTCCCGACACATTAATAAACATCCAATCCTGCTCCTACCTTTCTGAACAGGACAACTTATATACATCTTTCAATCTGTATGCTCTATATTCCGTCACGCCACCACTCCCAAATCCACAAAAACAACCTTCACACTCCCCCTATCATATTTATCCACATTTCCAAATCTTATTCTCGGAGGTGATTTTAATGCGCACTCACTTCCGCCTGGTATAGAAGGACAGACCCTCTGATCCCGCGGGCTAACCAATATCTCAACGAATTAGAATCCTTAATTTCTCAATTCCAAAACCCTCTCCAAAGCATACCTATCCCTCACTCCCCTGATGTCAGCATTCCCTGTTTCCCGCCTCCTTACATCACCCTGACTAAACTGGGACCCACTACCGACTTAGCACTCAGACAGTCCCATTCTTATTTCTCTAACCTCCCCCCCCACAAACCCCCCCCCCAAAAAAAAAAAAAATATCACTAATACACCAACTACAAAAAAGACTAATTGGCGAGGATTCACTGACATTTCGAAATCTCCACTATTAACCCACCAATCAGTGAACAACATCGCAACACCATCATGTATTCAATTAAGATAACTTAATACACCAAAATCAGGCTAACTTATAACATACCCAAGAGGCCAACAGAAAATCCTATAAGCCCAATACTTCCTGAAATTACCAACTATGAAACAAGAAACTCCGTTCGAAAACTTTAGATCATTACCCCACTCATACACTAGACAAATATAAACCTCAATACCCAAATCACCAAAACTCATAACACCAAAATAGTTTTTCAGAATAGCTTACATTCCCAAACATAGTCGACGGATTGATTATAAGGAAAACTGGCACAGCTTCATCAAAAACTAAATGGAACTCTCGAAACACCCCTTCCTCACCACGAATCCCTTCTTACCTGATACTCCCTCCCTGTCTCCAAGAAAACAATCAGATCGCTTACAAAACATTATTGTCTAACATCTCTTCGCAACCAAACAAAACAGGAAACTAAAAACACTCGAAACTCCCTCAGACACACCTACCACCCGCTTTTACAACTGAAAAGGATATCAGAAACGTACAAAACCAGCTCAAAAATTCTACTCAGCTACAGGACAGAATCAATTTCTCTATAGACTAACTTTAAAAACACCTCCTCGGTGAAAAGCACTTTTCTTATCAAGAACTTCTTCAACAAATCGGCAACTTATAATCTAACATAACCCTCATGCTGAAATACAGGCATTCATACTCTCAAATAATAACTACAAAATCCCCACTTCCCTCCTCTTAACCGCCCTATTTCTCTCCATACCATCCATCAGTAGACCTGCTTGTGAGAAACTAATATTAAGACAAAATCTGTCCCCTCATCAATCACCCTCCAGAATTTCAAATAACAGTGCTTTAAAGCACCGACTCCCACTACAGCCTTACCTCCTCACTCAAGCACCGATCATCAATGGCTTCAACCACCTATCCCTAGATCCATCTCTACAGCAATCGACTCAAAAAGCCTGTTGGATCACTGTCCCAAACAATCATTTTCACCTTAAAAAAAATGCCTTCAATCCCCCTAAGAAAATTACGAAAAAACTGGCTTTTCTATATTTTTCTCTACTAACCGTTTTGGCCAAAGTTTCTCATGATATCTCTCCAACTACCATTAAATTACAATAACGATGCTGTCCACCACAAGGAGCGCCATTCCTCTCTCATTCCATTGTCAATTCTTTTCACAGGTAGACATGCAATCCTACTCCCAAACTCATCACAATACGGGCAGATGGATTCAGCCGCATTTGTCCAACAATTAGACGTAAATATTAGTGCCCTATTCACACCCAAGAAATACTTACAAAAAGTTTAGAACTTGGCACATGGCCTGCCACAACAGAATGACCGCTCCCTCTCAAACATCCTCCATCACCTCCTAATCACTGACCGACGAGAACGCGCACACATAAATATCAACCGTCCAGCCTTACCAATAAGTGCCATCCAACTAGTGTTCTTGAATACAACGCACTACCCTAAACAAAACCCAAAATATAGTGGACTTAACTATGAAACAACACTGACTTCTCAAAACCCACATTCCGACTAAAAGATCACTCATCAACGCCGCAACGGAACTAAATACAGACTCGAACCCTTTTCCAACAACGAGACCTCAGTGACAGGGAACCATTTACGACTACACATTTTCTAAACAAGCCATCTCAGGAAAACATATAACTAATGCTTCCCGAGGTTCGTCATGCAGTGTGTAAATCTAACTCAATAAAATTACAAATCAGAACAAAACCCGCCCTCAGAATTAATCGACTGATGCCGCATAAAATGATAGACCCCATCCACATTTACCTAGTGACGAGACTTACCATCGATTCCTATGGGAAACTCAATTCTAAACCAGAAAACTCTAAATCCAGCTCACCCATGTTATCAAATATTCTCCAACCCTCCGTAACAGCTAGCTAAAATCCCCAGCCAAATTCTATAATTGACATCTAATTAATTCCCTCCTCTCCCATCATTAGGTCATGTTACACACTATCCATACACATCATACTAGATCGGTTACCTAAAAATCCGCCCAATACTACATAACTTCCTTAAATTCCCCCCCCCAAATAATTGCTATAGATAGAACCCTGTCTCAGGAAAGAGGCAATTGAGCTGCCCGTAGAGCAGATCAGGTTCACCAACCCAAAAAGCTCGTGTACAATATAAATATAGTTCCAATACTAGACATTGTTACGCCCCCAGATGTAAGTCTCCAGGACAAGACGATGGAGCAAAAACCTCCTTCTGGGAGTGCTGCGCTCTGGAGGGCCCCCCCTGACGAAGTTCTCTTGTTCTTCCTTCTCGGCCTGTGGAGACTCATGCCCAAGTAGCGGTGGCCGATTCCTGGAAGCGACGTTGTGACCCTCCCAATGTGAGGTGGGCAGAGGCAGAAGTAAGTTATATATATAATATATATTAACGTTATATATATATAGTCCTATTATAAGTATACAACTCTAGTATACTATATATATATAGTAATAATAGTATATATGTATATTATTAATATACTATATAATATAATATTATAATAGATTGGATGAGGCGAGATGGTGGGATTTGATTTGGGAATTTGGGAGAGCGTATGGTAACATAAGAGGTTTTTATGGAGGAAGTAAGTAACTGAGTTCTTCGAGGAGATTTGAGGCTAAGTAATAGTAACCAGCTATATCAAGGGGTAAGGGAGATCGAGGGAAAACTGAGAGGAATTTAGATTACTTGAGTGTATCGTTACGGAAGGTGTATGTGGTGATTATTGGTCGAAAGCGTGCGTGCGAGTGAACTGAAAAGACGTGATTTTGAAGAAAAGTGGTTTAGGAGTGGTAGAGGGATGTGTGGATCAAATCTTTATATTGAAATCAATGATTGAGAAATTGAGGGAGAAGAATAATAAATAATGGCATTTAGGTTTTATGGATTTGCAATACAGGCGCATGATAAGGATTTAGGGAGCTCTATGGCAGTGGTTGTGATATATTGGTGGTTGTGGTAGGTTTCTGGATAAATAAATGTATGGTGCTGACGATAGTCGAAGCGTGTTGTAATGAAAATGGTGTCGAAAAGTGATTGGTTAATATTTAGAGGAGTGAGGCGGGAATGATGTATGTTCCCTTTGGTTACTTCGAATTGTATTGGATGGGGTATGAAAAAATTAGAGTGGGGTGGCAGGTGAATGTGTTAAGATGATGGAGAATGGAAAGAGTGGAGGGGTTCCTTATATATATGCCGATGATTTGGTTTTTGTGTGGTGAATCTGAGAGAGTTTGAGAGAATTGGTAGAATAAGTGTTTTGGCAGGGTGTGTAAGGAGGGGTTGCGTAACTAAGAGTCATAGGGCCCCCCGCCAAAGTGGAAATGGGGCCTTTGTTGACATATATAATATATAATATATGTATATATATATTGAATATTAATATAATATTATCTAATATACAATATTATATAATATAATATATATATATATACTTAATATTATATAAAATGGTATATATAATTATATATAATATTAATATATTATATATATATTATATACTCATTTATCAGATTAGCATTTTTCCTTTTTATTGGAGAAATTA
Organism: Trachelipus rathkii; assembly: GCA_015478945.1. Lineage (NCBI taxonomy): Eukaryota > Metazoa > Arthropoda > Malacostraca > Isopoda > Trachelipodidae > Trachelipus > Trachelipus rathkii. Next base: position 25,080 of record JABUQX010000948.1, read on the forward strand.
GATATTTGCTTAAAAAAGTAATGACATTTTTGAAAGATTAGAACGCATTAATGGCTCAGTGGTGTCTTTAAAAGGAAAAAAACATGTTTATTAAAGGACTTTTCACTTTTTTGTACAAAATTAAATCTAGGTGTCTGGGCCCCCCTCTTACCCCCGGTGGCAAACTCCCTGTTTCCTTTTACTCAATATCTTCAAATTTCAGTCAATTACCTGAAAAAAATAAGTATCAATCTAGTTAATTTGATTATTATTTTATATATATATATATATATATTATAAATATAAATATAGTAGTATATATATAATATATATATATATATTATATTATATCTAGTTATATATAGTATATATATATATATTATATATTACTTATATATATTAGAACGAATAGAAAATTCAAGAAATGTTAACACCAAATTTAGAAGACCGTTTCAGGCTTTGTAAAATATTCGAAAGGATGAATGCGGCTTTATAGTTTACAAAACGTTTTGGCTCATTGCCAGAACTTATTAATCACTTCTTTCAGATCAAGAGTACGACATATTTCATTTTCAATGCTTAATAAAAGCCAATGCACTTATCCTTGTTTGTGTCATAATTGTTCGTTAAAAAGTTTTTATTAACTTGAAGAGCCTTGAAAAACGACTTAGCCTGTTGCAGATGTTTACTGGTAAGTCAAATACAAACTGAACTGTGTACAGTCGTGGGTAAGCCTACTTGCAGCAGAGTTTTTTTCTACTATGTAATGAAAGTTGCTTAAAATCTTTATTAGTTACATCATACTTTTCATTTTCAAATCTGTAATGGACATTAGATGCTTTAAGGTGATTAATTGTTCATGTAAATCGAAAGATAAGATTCAAATCGTCATTTTTTCTACAGTTTTGGTAAGCCTTTTCTTGCCAACTTTTCATTTCGTAGCTCTGCTAATTGCTGCAGGATGCAAAAAATGAAAAATAGAGTTCATTAACATTGTTCATGTAATGAAACGAAGTAGTTATTTATGTCATTTAACTATCTATAGAGAGATTTATTGAAAACGCTTATTCTAAATGGCTTTTCAATGTGATCTTCAATTCTTCTCATAAGATATAAAGAGCTCATCGCATAATAAAATATATTATTAATCGGTAGTGAATGAACGTCTGGATATGTAGATTTATTTGTTCAATTGTTCGATATGATGTGCTGACTTCGTAGTTTCACTCACGCACGATCTTCAAATTTTGTGTTCCTTTAGCTCACATAAGTTGTGATTTTGCTTGTCCATAATAGTAGAGTTGCTTTGTGAAGACTCTGATATTTGGACTTTGCATATTTTTGGAGACAATCATCTGATGCTTTCCCATATTTACTTGAAATACACGAAGCAGAGAATCAATCAATCAATAATTTTTCTAACTGTTTCCTAGACCGAAGGGCTTCGTTTCCTTCATTGACTTCTTACTCATAAATATCACATGAGATAAGAAATGCGAAATACTTTTGAAATTGTTTTTTTATTGCTAGTAAAGGAATTCAATATATTGGATGACACTTCTTAGTTGGACCGCAATTTTTAGTGTTTTGTGATGCCATCTCGTTGTTTGTTGAACAGCTGTTATATTCCTTGCCATGAGCTGTACTAGAAGCTGAATGCACATTTACTTATTTCCAGGTTTGTCGTCATTAAAATTTTTTGAAGAGCATTATATCTTTTTTCAGAATCATTAAGACTAAATTTAAATTATGAGCTGCGCAATGAATGTATTCTGCATTTGGACCAATTTTCTGAATTATTTTCCGTCGAGATAATTTGCTCCTTCCATCCATGAGCCTGACCTCTACATTTTCATTTTGATGGTTTAGTTATCGGGATACTTTAATTATTTGTTTTGTTTCAAAACCAGCTGTTCTCTGTTATGTTATCAAAACCCACAAATTTTTCCTCAGGGGAGGTGAAACTATTTCTTAAGAACACCCCCAATTTTCACCCCACTTAAAAATGGACATCAATTAATAAAGGAATTTTTCAGCCATTTGATTATTAAATTCCTTTATCATTTTTTGCCCCTAAAACGGTGTTTTCCACAGTGTTTTTCTGTGACTGGTCATTCTCATTTTTCAAGAATTTTCATTTTTCAAAACCCACTGTTTTTTTTGACATTTTTTCGTTATCTGAAATCTAATATCTGAATCATTTATCTTTCATATGCTAGATAGATCCATTAACGTTACAATTAGTCAAAGATGATTTTTCAATTTTTTCTGAGTTTGTGCTCAGGCGTGTTCCTATTGTTCCTAAACCTACTTTTTTTTGGCGATTTTTTGAAATGAACATTGCCCATAAATTTTTTTCTGTTTGGGGTTAAGTGGATGAAAATTTTCAGGCATATTTATGTCGGGGGACAGCACATTTTTTTACTCTTAGTATATTTTTTTGTATATGAATAGTTTTGGATTTGTTCTTGGAACAAATTTTACCAAAAACAATTTTTTTTAATTTTTAAAGAAAATTTTCTTTTGAGTAATACAAAAATAATTATCTAAGTAAACAGAATTGCATTTGGCCCGACTAACACAAGGCCCTATAAATTTGATGTTGTCGGATGAGTAGGAAATATATATCAAATTTCCCTTTTTCAAAAATTAAATTTCTTTTGAAAAGTGAAATATTGGGATAGTTTTTTTATGCTTGTCCTAATCAACCCTCAAGATTTTTCAAGGGCTTGTATTGTCGGGCGAGATGCATCTTTTTTTACTTATATATAGTATATATATAATATATATATAAATATACTTATATATATATTATTATATATATAAGTTAATATATATATATATTATACTATATAGTATATATATCACTATAATTAAGATTATATATATATATATCTATACTATATTATAGTATTATATATATATAATATATATATAGTATTATTATATATATAATATATATATATTATATATTGTATATATATATAGTATATATATATAATATTATATATAATTATATATTATAATATATAATAAATATATATATATATGATATATATTACTATTATATAATGCTGTGTAAATTATGTATTTTTTTCATATTTCTTTATTATTCTGTTTGCTTGCTCTCTCGCAATTATAGTGGCCCCTTGTATCTGCGTGGGCCCGCACCGCGGGTCTGCGGGGCCGTTAGTTAGGGTGTGTAAAAGGAGGATTTGAAAGTAAACGTAGATAAGGCAAAGTTATAGGTGTGTGAGTGAGGCAGTCCTGGCGGTAAAGTATATGTTAGAATGAGGGCAGCAGCTGGAGACAGAGTGTCCGATTATTACATTTTAGGATAATATGTTTGGAAGATAAGTGGAACGTATGTATAGCAGAACTTAGAGTGTAGTAGCGCAAACATTGTGAACTGGGCAGTGTTGGTAAGGTCTAGGATTAGGATTCTGTTTTTGTTTTTTTTATGTCTCATAATTTGACCATTTGTTTTCGTCTTTTTTTTTTTTTAGGGTGCTTCTAGACGTCACCAACAAGGAGTGCAAGGAATTCAAGTGAATGCTTTTGTTATGGGTGTTGAAGGGGGGAAAGTATGTTTAAAAAAATTATTAAATGTAGTTTGGTTAAATTAAATTGTTAATTTTAATGATAAATATTTTTTTTAGCTGTGTTTGCATTAATTTCGAAAAAAAAAAGAGAAAACAAGAAAATCGTCTGTTTATGTTTTTTTTTCTATTTGACTGATATACGGAGCGTGACTTTAATAAAAACTGTCGACATTTCAACAGATCTTACGTTCTACGTTGAGAGGTATATATTTTATTATTTATTAATATTATTATTATTTTCTTTTGTAATGATTATATTATTTTTCTTTATTTATTTATTAATTATTTTTTAATGTGAATGTTTTCTATATAATGCTTTTTTTTGTTTTTTAGTTTGATTCGTTTTTCTTCCCGTTTCGTTTTGAAAGCTTTTTTGGAAGGTGTTATTGTGGAGCGTTGTTTTGGTTGACCTCGTGGACATTTCAAGGTGGTAGGTGTGTATGTTTATCTATATATTATTATTTATTAGTATTTTTCTCTTCCTTCAAATATTATATTTTGGCATATTATATTAATAAAATTTCTATTTTTTTATTGTTTTTTCTTCTTGAATAAAATGCTTTTATTTTCATTTAGTTTGAGTCTAGAAAGTCTGGAGAAGTTCTTTCTGTTCAGCGATTCAATCTCTTGGTTCTGTGCTGTGGCTGAGTTTTATTTGGATAAAGTAAGTATATAATCTTAGGTGTAAGTTGAGTGACTTTTTCCCTTGTTTGGTTACTGATTGGTGGTTAAATAAGTTGTTTTTCTTTTCAAGTTTTAATTTGCTTCGTGGTGTGAAGGGCTCATTCAGCTTGAATTCTGTGAGAAAAAAAACTGGTCAACACCATTGGTTAAGCACCTTGCGGTGGTGAGGGTATTTTTTATTTTTGATTAATTATGTCTATTTTTATTATTTCGAATTTCGTACGATCATTTATTTAGATATATTTTTTATAAGCAAGTATAAATCTCTAAATTCTGCAGCACTTATTTTCTCCAAATAAACTTTTTTGAATGTACTACTGAATGATGAAGAATAATATGTAAAACTTGATATTGGTGATAAAATCTGTTATAATTCTGCACTGATTTTATACTATGCTTGTTTTGAAAGTTAGTTTCTTCTCTAAATCATTTTCAAATTTTATTACTAGAGTTTCTTTTGTTATAACCACTTTTTTGTTCTTCATCAAAATTGGAGTATGGATTATTTATATTATTATATCTTCATTATGATAAAATAAATAAACTTTATAAAATAGAGAAGCTTGGTTATTGAGTGAAATAGGTGAAGGAAATCTGAAAAGAGAGTAGAAGGAGAGAGATTGACTAAATTGCTTGCAAGACAATTTCTGGAACAAAGATAAGATTAAAGATTGTGTAGATAGTCTCACACTTTAAGGAGAAGATTTGTTAGTTGTGAAAAGATGTAAGGAGAATTAAGAAGGAGTACTAGTGGAGAACTGTTTAACGCATTATAGCCTTTTATTAGCTATTAGGCTAATATATTATTATGTTTAATTTTTTTTTATAGAATTAAGGTTGGGTGATTTCCAAAATGAACATTCCGCGCCGCGGATGTTTCATTGATTATGATTGATATTGACTTTTGGTCCGGTGACGGTTTTATCGGTTGTGCCGGTTCCACTTGTTGTGGTGGCAGGTGTTTGCGAGCGATTTTCGGTACGGTACGCGGTTGCGATTTATCCTTGTATGGTGGTTACCTTGGGTGGTTGGCTGTAGTCGGTAATTCGGTTGATCCTTTGAGGTTGGTGGTAATGTTTTAATAAATTTTTTTGGTTACTTGTGTTTTTTGCGTTGATTTTTTTTTCCTAGTTTTCTTTGTGTTTATTTATTGTTTGTTTTGTCTTTGTTTTTTCTTTCCAGGTAAGCCCACGACTATGAGGAATTTGTTTGTGCCTGTCATAAAACCAGACATATTTTCTGGCGCCAACGTGGGCGTCTGGAAACGAAGACCAAGGGGACATAGACGATAGCAGGTAAGATGGCTACGCCTGAGGAAGTGAGATTGGGATTTGAAGTAGAAAGACTGAAAGAGGTATTAAGAAAGAAAGAGAGGAGAAGAAAGAAACTTGAGAGAGAGAGAGAGAGAGATGGAAGGAAGGAATGATGTTTAGCTTAACTTATTACTAATATTTTAATAATAAAAACTCTTTAAAATTTAATCTTGGAACTTGAAATGTTTCTAAAGAGATTGGAACGAAAGAGATCGCGAATGAAGTAACTCTACTTCGAAGATAGTAGATGTTAACAGAGGAACAGAATTGTTTTGGACTGGGAACAAGAATTGTTAAGTGATCGTGGATGAGAAGGAACTATGGATTAACGAGAAAATGAAAGATAGATAAAATAAAAGAGAAGAAGGAGAGAGAAGAAAAGAAAAAAAGAGAAGAAGGATCAAGAAGAAGAAGAAGACGTCGAAGAATAGAAGACATGAAAGAAGAGTGTATCAGCAATAAAGGTAAGAGTATATGATTCTTTATATGATGTAATGTGGAATGAGGAACTGAATGAGAATTATGAGGATACCACGTCTGAAGACTCGAGAGATGCTGATGTTCAAGTTGCACGGAATGTCCTTATTAGGGGACAAATTCCGAGATTAATAATATAATGTGTATGGAACTAAGGATGTGTGTGAATTTTTTAGAGAGTATGAGCGTTAGCGTGTAAAGAAATTTGTATGAAAAAAAGGTGTTTTGGTGTTAAGAGTTAGGTGGTTTTTTGGAAGGGAGAATGTTTGATTTTTACAAGGTTATTGTGAGTGTGGGTGAGCCGAAGTATGAAGTGGTAAAAGAAAGAATGTTGGAACAGGTTGAAAGAGTTAAAGGGGG